>JBBMOC010000093.1:452044-602044 GCA_037975185.1 Centropyge bicolor | reverse complement strand
GTTCAGAGTCACCTTCCCCCCCCCCGCTGTCGCCCATCAGCCGCACTAAGTGTGTGTTTGCTTGTATTTAATTGCAAAAAGCGGAGGCAGGATTTCATGTGAAATGCTTGGCAGGGAAATTGAATCTGGAAACGTTTCACCTCTGTCTGTGTCATGTTGATGGCCGGTGTGGGGAGTGGAACATGACGCAGGTGGCTTTGGTATTCAGCAGGTTTACAGCTTAGTGTTCGCAGATTAGATCAGATTTCATTCAAACTCCTGTGTGAGAAAGGGGAAGAAAAGACAGGAAGGAAAGGTACGTTACCTTTCTGATGGCCTCGGCCCAGCGTCACAAAGCCAGAGGAGATGAAGTTGTGAAGGTCGGCGCCTCCACTGCTCCGGACACTCTCCTTTCCATAGTGGAGAGCTGCTCACACACACATGCACACACAGAGGCAGGCGTGCAGGGCCACCACACGGGAACATGGAGAACCATTCGCATTCATGTATTTTGGTGGAAAGACACAGGGACGCATGCACACACACACACGCACACACACACACACACACACACACACACACACACACACACAGTATTACTATTAAGTGAAGTGGTTCATGAGATTATCAGAATATAAGACCAGAAAGGAAACATTTATGGCAAATATACAAAACTGTTTTTTGTTATATTCTATACCTTTTTTTCAGATATTCTTCTAACATTTGACTTTTTACCTAATGAATTACAGGATACTTTCAACTCCTCGGCCGTCTAAAAATGAGTCAAATATAACGAGGAGAAAATATCACCATCTGGCTGGCTCGTACAGGTATGCAACCAACGACCATAGCTCACAAGATAGGTCTAGATTTTAAAGGGACAATCCAGCAATTTTAAGTCCGTTTGTTATTGAGCAGTTGTATATTGTCTTCTTTGTGCTTCGTCAAGTCTGGGAATATAACTCTGATGATGTCATATTATGTCTTCAACAGAAACCCTGTGTTACATACTGGGGATGTAAAGCCTGAACAATGTGAGCAGGGAAGGCAAACAAAAGGCACTATGAAGTTGCATTATGGTACATGTCAGGGTCAGAGACTAAAAGAAAAAAAAATCTTAATCAAGAGTGTCCTTGCCAAGATATCCAGTAATATCTATGGGCTACATGCAATACAAAATCTGAATCGAAGATATCATAATTAACATTTCTAAGCCTATCGTGTAAATGCTTTCATCCTGAAAACAACCTAAACGGAACATTACAAAACCCAAATCTAAGGCCATAAAAATAACTAAGACCAGTAACATAATGACACTAGCACATCAAGACTGAATGAAGATAAAACCTGATATTAATTATGACCCCAAAAACGACACCAACCATGAATCAAGACTCTAAGTTGTGTGACAGCGTAAACTGAGACAGGTTCAGCTTCATTCAGATGTCGTCTGACGTGCTGGAGCGACAGCATGGAGACATCGTTTGTGCTCATTTTGATGAAATGGAGGCACAGTTGTTTTTCCACTACAACTCTACTATGTAAAACTTCAAACAACATGGAGGAAAAGCTGTCATGGAGAACAGCTTCTCACTTCTCTGTGATATCATTTTCACGAGTTACCAAGACTTGAATAATAAAAAAGATGCGTGGAAACTCGTCTCACTCTGTAAATGAGTTACTGCTATGTGTCAGCATTTTGTCAATAGGACAAAAAAGCTGTCCAATCAGAGCTGAGTATGTCATTCACACACTCAGTGCTAGTCACACCTGAACACATCAGGATCGTGAGCGGTAACAGTGAGCCTGCCACTTTGAGTTTGCAAGTATGAACAGAGGATAACCGTCATGCCATCTAAGCCTCTTCTGCTTCAATTTTCTCTGAGTTTTTTTGTTTTTTTTTTTACTTTATACAAGTGTAATTCTCAAGTCACTGGAGGAGCTGCAGCTGACGATTATTTTCATTAACAACTGATCTGAAGCGTTTATTTTCAGAATGTCAGAAAACAGTGAAACGCCCAGGGCGACATTTTCAAGTGTCTTGTTTTGTCCAATAACTCTCCAGAAGAAGAAAAAAGGTTTCAAAATTATTGCAGCACAGCATTTTCTAACATTCTATGTCTCTATAGTAGCCCCAACGGACACTAACTCAAGTGACATCGCCTGAGACGCTGAAGGCTCTATACAAGTTTATACATCCCAACTTCTTTGGAATCAGGATGATATTTATATGTACTCTTATTAAAGCCACTAATGGTCAAAACAGGCTAATCGTTTAACCTTTAAGGGGTCATAAGCCACAGAGGGTGGAATCCCTAAGCTAACATAAAGTGCTAACGTTCACCAGGGCACCAGTTAAAAATCAGAAAATAGCGTTTGGGCTTTTCCATCATGTTCTCAGTTGTGTCTTTTTCATGCCGTCAAATAGGGAACTTCCCCGAGGTGTCTTTCCCTCAGGCACAGATAGATGGGAAATGGTGGAAAAGTGAACCATAAAAACAAGCAGAGCGCGATGATCTTCAGAAAAAAAAGCAATATGTTTCAACCACCCACATACCAGTGCTCTTTGAACTCAATCACACCTCTCCCTGCACTGCTCTCATGGCGGCAGATAGAGAATCTCTGGGGTTATTTTTCCATTCCATCATATCAGCCATGCTGTTTGTGACACGCGCGCACATTATTGTTGTCGTCTTTTGTCACCTCTGTCATTGGTAGGCCACTCCACGAGCCACTGCGACAACCCTTGAATCTGAAAGAGCCTTCAAAAGCAAGGGCCTTTCCTCCTGCTCCCATTCCCAGCTCATTAAGGGGGGGTGGCATGAAGAGCCTGCAGGGGGAAAGCTACGCATTATGAATTTATCGTCCTTGATACAAAGAAAATCGTGACTTTCACCTCAACCATGTGCCGTCGAGATGAACAGGCGCCGGAGCTGGCGGGCGCTGAGGATTCATATGGTAATGCTTTTTAATCAGACTCAGTCCCATCACTGGACACCTGCACCTCTGAATTAGCTCTGAGAGTGGGAACATGTGAATAATAAGATAATTATATCATGAAGCGAGCTGAGTGTGGTGCTGTGTGGCTGTCTATGGGGAGGTTATCTGACTCCAAGGTCGATTAAGCTTTAACACAGCCGGGCAGGGGTCATTTACATGCTATACTAGTTTTACAACATTATCAGATGCCGATCTGCTGGAGTGGACATGGAGCTGTGTACATCATCGTCTGGATAAAGCTGTTCAACTGGCTTCATATCTTCATATCTTTAGCTTCCTCTGGCGAGATGCACACTGAAGGCTCTTTAGAAAAAACAAGCTTTTTAAATGCCATCTTGGCAAATACATGCCCCTTTTCTTTTAACCCTGGCCGTGCCCTCTCATGAAACTAATGGTGCAGTACAGTAAGTCGGGATCCACATTGGTCCGTAATTAACTGGAACTGCTACTGGAAAGAGATGCTGATGGATCCCTGCCTCCACACTTGAAACCTCTTCACGCACACACGCACACATGTACACTCAGGGGGCCAAAGGTCCAGCTGTATAATAAGGGGCAATAATGAGATCTAGGGCAGGAGACAATTAGGTGGGGTCTCTCAGATGCTGAGGTTTAACACAGGTGCACTCAGGAGGAAGCTTCTATTAAACATGTTGATGCAGTCAGCATAGAAATGTTGTTTTTAACACACAGGTGATGATTATCTGGCAAATGGGAAGCCAGTGAGGTCACAGTGGAGATGTTATACCTGCACACTTTAAGGATTAATTGGAAGGTGGTTGCAGGCAGAAGAGGGAGGTGTTTAATGAGTGTGTGTGTGTGTGTGTGTGTGTGTGTGTGTGTGTGTGTGTGTGTGTTGTAGTGGTTGGGGCAGGAGAGCTCACTGAATATGATTATAAAAGTACCTTTTGGTGAATAATTAGAGTAATTTAATCACTGTTTTGTTATTTAGGCAAAACTTGGTGTTCAGATAACTCTCAGAGAACACACACTACACACTACACACTACACACTACGCACACACAGCCGCATGCTTTAAAAATATCTGAAGGTCATGTCAAAGCTGCTAAATAGCTGGAAATGTTATTCTATCATCACAACCTCTAATTGTCCACAGCAGCTGACCTTTAAGCTTGGGAGGTTGCTCATTTCAAACTAAGCTGACTGACTGCTCAGGGCCGTCCAGCGCTGTACAGGAGCGCAAACACATGTAGATACTGGCAGAAGGTTTGCCAACCACTACATGAGCAGACACTCAAACACAGTCATTCTCATTCTGTTTATTCGGATTCTTCTGGTGCAGTAAAAACAGGCTTATAAATCACCATCCAATTTCCCTATTGTTTTTTTTTTTTTTTTCAGAACTGCTATATGGGAGTAATTGTTTTTCCTTTGGTTTCTGTTGAGTAAACTGAGACAGAAGAATCAGCTACTCGCTGCAATACCTGAGAACTATATTTCATCATTCTGCACATTAAGAAATTGTCAGCAAGGAAACCAAGCATCACTTTTCAAAAAGGAAAAAAGAGGCAAATATCTGCCTGTGGTGTGCGGTAAATAAATCAACCTTCATCTGAAGAGAGCTGAGGGCCAAACGGCATTACTCAGAGAAGCGGTTATTGTTTACTTTAACCAACGGCGAAATCCTGTAAAGGTATCTACTCCTCCCTTTCAAGGTCTTCTCCTTGTTGTGGCTGTGGGGCGCTCTGTGTTTACACCCTAACCTAAAAGAGGATCTGAGCCCCACAACAATGCAGGGTGGATGCGAATAAATATAGCAACACTTGCACTGGTATTATATTATGCCGTCTGTACTGTTTTCGCTTTAGGCCCTGTTTTTTTTTTTAAAGGAATATATCATTCTAAAAATGCAGGCAAATTTTGCAGTGCACCATGGGTAACATGTCACCACACAAGGCCTGCAATGTGAAAAAAAATAAATCAGCATGTCGTTAGAATTGAGCCTAAACAAAAGTGAGTATTAAAAAAAATACTTTGGTAAGGAAGTGATTACTGCTGAGAGCAACTGGGCATCATTACACGTCGAGGATCAAAGGAGAAACGGATGCTATTCCCACTCTTGCCATAAGTTGATAGAATCCTCTTGGGCCCTTTAGCCACTTGCTTTATGAGTTCTCTCCACCTGATTTCAAATGTCTCAAAAAGCCTCTGGATGTGAAGAGCCATTCTTAGCAGCAACAACTCTGAGCCGAGGACCCTCTTCTTAAGAGGCCTGCCTGCCCGTGCCAAATGCCCATTTAGGCGCACATGAATATGCATTTTCTATGAGGGTGAGTGGGCTCCCTCTCCACAGCACCTTGGAGCCTGTTAGGGCATCGAGCGAGCTCCCAATTTATATGCACACATTAACCACGCTTTCGCCCGGGCTGTCACTGCCTTTCATGTCCAACCCCATCAGGACTGCTGTGGTCCCTGATGAGGGGGGCGGGGGGCTCGGATGGGGTAAACTGAGCTGAGCAGGCCTGAGTTGCAGTGATTGTATGCAAGCAGGCAAAACAGTGGCAGTCAAGCAGAGCGTCAGATAGAGCGATAAAGTGATGCCCGACCTTTCCCGAGTATAAATGCGTGCAAGGTCGTGCTGAAGGCAGCCTGTCACGTGCAGCTACGTATCCGTCGTGTCCCCTGCCTGGCCCAGCTAGTGACCATTAGTGATAGACTGATGCAGCGTCTGAGCAGCGGAGACACTAAGTGAATGCAGACTGTGGTCACAACAAATACTGAGCTGCAGGAAAATGGTCCCAGTAAGTATTTGATAGATGGCGATGTGGCAGAAAGAAGCCAAGTGTACATGACCTACAAGAGCCTGTAAACCCAAATACAGCTGGAAGTACGCACAATATATTATTTAGAGGCGAAGATCCAAAAAATATTTTTGCTGCCCTGTAGCTCAGATCAGCTGAAGCTGCTGCATGTATTGTACTGAGTGCTGTGATGTTTGACTTTCAAAGCTTCAGAAATGCAGCTGCAGTTATGTCATAACCAGCAGCAGCCTTTCCCCAGACACGTCTCTCCAGTCAATGACAGGATATCTGGAGCCTTATTCCATCGTGTAAGGAATTGATAAAAGTCTTATTTTACATCGTGTAATGCCCTGTGAAAGGAGCTGTGGTCTTTTTTTCAGGAATTCAGGTAGCTCCAACGTCGACCTCACATATCATCATTTTGGTGCTTTAACGTGTGCGAAATCAAGCCCTAACGTGTGAAAATATTTCCTAACTTCGCCTTCACGCTGAGGCTCCACATCTTTCTCTTTTCTTTCCATCTCAGCAACTCCTTTGTGTTTCAGATATCTCATTATTTGCCATCTGTGTCCCGCTCCCTGAGCGTCTCTGCCCTGCTCGATCTGGTGACACCTGCTTTGCCCGAAGTGCCGACCGGCATTGACCAGATTCCCCTGGACTCTTTTACCAATACAGTTTTTGGCCATATTTCCCATTTATAATCGGTCTGTTCTCTGGACTGTGGGGTTAAATCCTGCTGTGTGCACTGCGTGTGATTGGCCCACGGACTGACTGAGAGGTCATCACTTCCAGCCTGTCAGGGCCGCGCTACCTTGGCAGCCTGTAATTATCTCCACTAGCAGGCCCCTCTTTTTCTCTGTCGCTCTCTCCCTAGCACTCTCTTGCTCAAATCGGATGATTACTGGATGTTAACATGGGAGATTACACTGCTGAAAGGGGGAGCACAGTGGGTGCTCTTTGGAGGGGAATGCAGAGTTTTGCACAGAAATAATGAACATAACGCAAATGCTTTACATAGACACACTGAGAGTGATGTGACCAAAGGGCTGAACTGCTGAAATCTGCCTTCAGGCTACATTTGACTAACAGTCATGACACATGAACTGTGGTGGATGTTTGTGAGTGTTGAGTGTAGAGAGGGAGGAGTTCTTACCGTGGTTGGATTTGGAGGTGTGCACAGGGGTGTAGTGGTTCTTGGATGAGGTTCTGACAGGTGTGTTGTCTTTGGGTGAGCCGTTCATTGCTGCAAAATTCTCACAGTCGTATTGCGATATGGGGATGGGCCCCTGCTGCCTCAGGATGTCTGCAAGGGCTCTGGTAATCGAAAAAAAAAAAAAAACAAGAATGTCTGTTAATGCTGCACCAAAAAGACATTTCTCTTCTTGTTCAGTTTTTCTCTCTCAGTGCAGCTGAACTGAGTTAAAAATGAAGTGACAGCACGTCTGTTTTCTGCACACGAATGGCTGCTAATTGTTTAGACAGTGTTGTGCTATTATAGGTAATTCAGGGCTTATCTGTTTCTGCTTCCTCTTCTTCCTCTTTTTTTTTTTTTTTTTTTTTTTTACGTCTGGGAACATGACGAATGTTCATTTGCAAGAGAAACAACGTTGGAAGTGTGAGTATCTCGTCTAATTGGGTTGAATTTGAATGTTTTTCAGACTGCACCAGGTGCATATGGAAGGATGGAGCCCTCCAGAGAGGAGAGTGGAAAAGAGGGAGAAGCAATCATGATGAAAGAAAGTTCAAAAAGTGTTTGTTTGCTTTTTCTGGCATCACTTTTGAAAAGGGAAATCAAATTACTTTTCGCAGCGCTGCAGCGGCTCAAAGCTTTTGTACAACAAATGTATTACCAACATAACCTTTGCTTTTAAATTAATATTTTAACCTACCCCCCCCTTCCCTGTGACTTATTGAATGTGCAGCAGTGTGTGCATGTCACACGACCTTGATACAGCCCCAACGTTAACACTATCCATTATTCACAGTCTTAAGATTGCTCAAGTGTTGAATAATGCATCCAATAAAAAAAAGCTATTCAGTCTTGAGGAAATAATGTGTGTCAGCATTTGTTCACTGATGTGGCTACAGTCTCCAACATGTAGTCCACTCATGTATGATAACTCTCATATGGTAATGCCCCAGGAGGAAGCAGGAGCCAGCTGAGGAGGTGAGATGTAATCATTCGCCATAGTCTCCCATCTCTGATAAACATTCCTGTCAAACCCCCACCTGAACACACCAGACAGCCATGTGCTGATGTGCAGAGCGTGGGGGTGGGGGGCTAAGAGTGGGGGCAGGTCCTAAAGTGTGATGTTCGACAGCTGGCGGACTTGACTTGGCTGTCTCATGAGCCAAATATCTGAGCTATAGTTAGATTGAGACACAAGAGTCACCATTTGTATCCCAGCCTAATGAGAAAAGACAGATTCTATCTGCAACACAACTGAACAAACATCCAATATAAATTTGGGGCATTAGTCCTTCTCAAAGCCAAACAGAACAGATGCAGACATACACACTCTCTTCGTGAACACCAGACTACTACAATCACTGTACTAATACTTCTCTTTCAACTCCTCTGTAATTATTTCGGGCTTACACAGAATTAACATCTGCTACAAATCTGATAGAATCTGATCTGAAAAGTGCTCATCATCAGTGTGGCTTCAGATAACAATCTGTTCATTAATTGAAACACATTGCCAGCCTGATTTCTGCTTCATTATTATGAATAATGCGAGGGGGAGGGAAACACTCTGACCTCCACCTCAGACAGAAATACTGTGCTGTATTCTGATATAGTGACATAACTCGAGGCCTGTTTTGACATGAGTCCTGACATTTTGCCCCTGTCTCCGTAGCAGTTCATGGACCTGCCTGTATTATAGTCATAGTGTGCATACGTCTACTGCTACACACGATCATCTCTTAGCGTGGGACTTTGTGTCTTTTTCCATCTTCCTGACAGGAAAATATTTTTGTTTGTGCTGCAAACACATTGACACATTCACAAGTCTTTCTCACATTCCACGTGCTGTGAAACGCTCCTGCCCACTCACCTGTGTATGTTCATCTCCTGCGGCGGCTCTGTAGCTTTGTCATACGCAACTTTGACCGACACTCCCAGCACTATGATGAAGGCTATGATCCCACAGGTGATGTAGACCGCCGTGTTGGTCTGGTCCATGCTCGGGTCGTACGTCTCTCCGGTGGGCACGGGGGACGGGGCGGCCGTCACCACCCACACCGGCTTCTGGTAGTTCTTGCAGTCTTTCTGGTCCAGCCGGTCCTTCTTGTACTCGCAGCAGAAGCGCAGGTAGCACGTCCCGCAGCAGTAGCGGTGGTCCGTGTTGTTGCACTCGAACATCTTGTCATACTGTCCGCTCACGTCGTAGTAGCCCAGGCAGGTGTCGTGATTGCTGGCCGGCGGCGGCGGCGGAGGCGGCGGCTGCGGGGTCTTCGGCGGGGCGATGGTGGGGACCGCGGTGGCTTTGGGAGTCTTCCTGGCCGCCGGCTTGGGCTTCTTGCCGCCGGTCGCGGCGCTCAGCACGCTCAGCGGGTCCAGGTATATGAGCAGCAGCAAAAGGTGCCTTATCCCCATGGTAGTGTGGAGAACTCTTCAAGTCTGTTCAGGCAAACGCTCTTAGCTCTGGTTACACATGCAGGGGCTCAGTCTGCTGTAAGTCTTCCCCTGCTCGCTCCTGCGCCGCCTTCATGCTGAACGCAACAAGGGCATCACTCGCCTGTTAATGTGCAATGGACAAACTCAAGCCCATTGCGAGCCACCGGCAGGAGAGCATCATATCCCGACCGGGACGGAGGCTTATGGCTGGCCGAACTGCGCGCGCTCTCCCTCGGCTTGAGCGGCGTGCGAGAGCCGCGCCGCGTCGCGTCGCTGTCCAAGGTGCTGAATCCCGGAGCTCCCTCTCCGAGTCACTTGTGCTCAAGTCAAAGTTGGGCTGGAGGGACACAGAAGCCAATCGGGCTCATTAGGTATTACTGTCACGTCAGACAACGTCATTAATTAATTAACAGGCTTCTGCACGTCCAAATAACTTGACAGATTCTGGAAAAAAAGATCCCATTTTGAAGTGACATTCAGCTTGGTAACATGACACCCACACAGGAGCAGCATCTCAGATCAGTGTGTTTGTATGTGCTGAGCATCCTAAACATCACTGAACCAAAGCGAATGGAGAATTTCTGTCAATGCTTTCAACTAGAATTAAAATGAAGCTTTAAATACATTTGATTTTTCTGCATATGTTCAAGGGTTTGAAAAAGCTCAGCCTACCTCAGTTAAGATACCCGCTGGGGAGTTTCTCTCTGTCTGGGTCTCCGAAAGTGAGGAGAATATCAGAGCTCTGAGCCTCTCTCTCTCTCTCTCCCTCTCTCTCTCTCTCTCCCTCTCTCTCTCCACCTTCTTGGCTTTCTCCCTCCCTCCGTCTCTTACATCACTTCAGTGCTGGCGTCAGAACTCAGCCAAGTATCGGTAAATTGCATCCCCCCCCCCTCCTTGGAGCAGGCAGGGAAAGCAAGCCTGCTCATTGGCATTAACACTTCTAAATTAAATGGCTGCACGGACCCCTGTCGCCGGCTGTCTCCCTGCAAACCACCTCTTCACCACCCTCGCCCTTTATTTGCATTCACAATTCCTCCGACCTTTTTTTGCGCAGCTGCCTGTTATCATGTTGCGGCTACATGCCTGCAAACAAGCGTCGTTTTCAGGCTGGAGAAGTAATTGGCTGTGCTCCCTCAGTTAATACGCTCTTTATTTCAGATGAAGTCGTTCATATTGGTCTGTAGCCAAGCCATGGCACCTGGGGGATTATGGAGAACTGATAGGGCTAAATTACCAGTGAAGTGTGTTTCAACACTGCCGCACTGAAATGAACCAGAGCTGCATAGCGCACTCCTACACACAGCTCTGTCCTTGTTAAAGAAGGCCATTTACTCCTCTTCCTCTGTAGTCATCTATATAGCCACTGTCACCAGTGAAAGTCATGGATGTGCAGGTCTTCCCAAATAAAGGCTCATTAGCACACCTATAACCAGATGGGAGGACCAAATCAGCAGATCGTGGTTATTATGAAAAACTGCTCTCAGGGGCTCTGGAGCGCTGAGCTACACTGCATACCAGATTTACACTCGACACTCTCCGATCAAAAACGACCGAGGGGTTGTCTTGACATCAGCAGCTACAGAAGAGGTGTGGAAGCTGCAGGGTGAGAGCGGGACCTTAAATCGCAGCTATCTGCCTTGGTTGGAAACGCGTGCAACGTGATGAGAATGCAGCACATTGTTTCTAGGGAGTGTTTCTGGCAGGCAGGAGGATGTAATGATGTGGGCCAAAGAGGCACTAGTAAAGATCAGAGGAGGGAGAGTGTGTCATAAGACCCTGGAGAAATAGCCCGGAGGAGGAAAATGTGAAGGGAGCCTCCTGGAGGAATGGTGATTTTCTTTATTTATGTAACATTTATTTATATATAACATGTGACTGTGGATGTTTGTTGTAGACGTTATTATAATGTATTTGGTTTTATGGGGTTTAATTTAAACTCATGGCATCAAAATCCATTTTCCAGCAAGCATCTTGTTCCAGACAAGATTTTACAAGATTTCTTTCTAAGTGACAATAGGAAGACTGAACAGTGAAAAAGCTTCTTGTTTGTAGCTTTTCAGTCCCAGACAAACACACACAGCAACAATTAAGAGAGAATGGATAAAAGTCAGAGGCAGTTTTCTGATGCAACTGTGCTTAATAGAATGTGTTTGAAAACAAAATGCACACAGCAGTCGTGATGTTGTGTTATTATTTGCACGGAAAGCAGAGAGAAAAGGAAATAAATGCAGAAAAAGTGAAGCGGGATATTTGACAGAGTTCTGCACAGTGAGTGGTATTCTCAGCAGAGAGAGCTCCAAGTTCATTTTTGCCTTGCACAGACTTAGAAACTCACAAGGTAAGTTCTACATCATCACTACTGAGATGCAGAAAGTGATGAATCACAAAACTGACGTCAAGTCTGTTGATATTTTTTAAAGCTGCACTAATAAATATTTTCATAGTAAAACATTGATGAAAAACCTCGGTGTAATGTGGAACTGGTTATTTGTAGCGATGAACCTACAGAGAATCCAATCAAATTCATCCAATTTGTTTTTTTCTTTTCTGGCTCTCAGCTCCACTTTCAGCGGCCGTGCTTCCAGCAGCAGCAGGGAACTGTTTTCAAAATAGCTCTGATAAACACACTGTACAGTGCTGGGCCAGCTCTTAACGACACACATCGTTAACAGCTAGCTGGTTAATATAGTGGAGCATTTAGGAGGGAAAGAGAAAGATGCTTTGAGACCAAAACAGAGCTAAGAATGAAGACTGGTTTAGATGTGCTAGGTGGATGCAAACACAAGTTCAAAGTAGGCTAATATTGCTGTGTCAGCAAGATGTGTGAATGGGCAAATGTTTGCTATGTTTGTTAAACAGTGTTATCACAATATTGCGTTTAGCTTATTCCACTTACCAGAAATGGCAAAAGAAAGCACCTCATGCAGCTTGAAGTCCTCCCTCCCTGTTGCAAATTCAGCTATGGCTTCGAACATTTCTGGTTTTGAGTTGAGGTTTTAAAAAGTGCATTCCAAAGGATTAAGAACAAACATGTTTTTCTACTAATAGACTAGACTGATTACTGCCGCTCTGCTGGATTTCAAGTCATTGCCGAGTTGGTCATGATCTGTGTATGTGCTTGACTTAAAGAGTTATTCAAATCTTTGCACTGAGGCCGTTTGCAGTATTTGAAGTGGAAAAGCCAGCACTCAGCAGGTCAGGAGGTGAGAACACACTAATTAAAGCTGCTGTGTGCCAACTGAGAATGACCAGGGCCAGATCACGTAGTGCGTCGGCCAATCAGGACGAAGCATTATTCTACATGTGCAGATTTCGTTGTCATGCTCATTTAAAGGAAGAGGCTGGTTATATTCTTCATCATGTGCAGACCCAAACCAGCAGTGAATGTGTCCTGCTAAAACCTATTGTATGTATCTATTGTGCATAGTCTGATATATCTTATCCCTCTCAGCCACAGAGCTCCAGTTGTTGGTCAGTGCTCTTAAAAACACATCAGTGAGCCACTTTGTTGCACTCTGTGACATGTTCCTTCATTACAACGAACACACACTGGAGTTTATTTTGATGCAGTCCCACATATGCTGTCCTGCTGCTGTAGATACTCAGCGGAGCATCAAATATGTATTAATCTGCAGCTAATGTTCCCCTCAAAAAGCACTATTTCCTCCTGTTTGTTTGCCAAAGTACAGTATCCAGCTGTTTTAGAAAATCACAGAACCTTTTTAAAAAATGAAGCTATCTGTTTGTAGCCTTCATTTAAAAAGCTATATCTTCAGTAGGGAATGTTGGCCTTGGAGACATACAGCATACCACAAGCCTTATTAGTCTTATTCTTAAAGTAATTGCTAAACTGCTTAATTTACAAAAGATACAAAGAAAATGTTCCTTTCAGAGCTTTTGTATAATTGAAAGCAAAAGGAAATCTGATTATTTTGGGACTGTAAAAGTTGCCTGAATCCACCTCTTTCAGCAGTGCCTGTCAGAGCTTTGCAGAAACAGCCAGTGGTGCCGGATCAGATATCGCTGCAGCAGATGGAGGTCACACAGCTGACCGCCGCGTCGCAATCACACAATATTGTTTATAAAACAGACAAATTTCAAAGCCGAGTCTGACTTCTGTATGAGCTGAGAGCAGAAGACTTTTCCTGACTGCGGTCCTCTCACTGCTGTCATCCCTCTGTTGCTAACCCTCCCTGCTTTGCCTCCGGAGGAAATACTGAAGGTGGAATGCCAGCTCTCATTAGAAAAGGGATTTCAAAAGCTCCCTGACAGGAACAGTAGGGGGAAAATGCTTTGCATAAGCATCTTTCTTTTCACTCTCACCAGTGGTGTGACTGGCATCAGGTTAGAGTACCAAAAGATCCTAATTTAAAGTCTAAGCTTCTACTATAAAACTTACAGTATCTCCTGCTCATACACCTTGGGCACATCAGGCTGAAGTTGATAGACTGACTTAGGAAATAGATTTGTCCTTCAGGAGGCTAAACTGAAAGACTTTCTGATCAAAAGCACTTTGTCTTTTCATTTACTACATATGCAACTATCTCTTCAGTATATTTTTTTGCACACTGAGTGACATGCAGAGGAGGAGTGTGATGATATTTGTGTCTGAATCTGAAACCAACAGCGCTGCTGATTGGGAGGCTGGGAAGCAGTTGCTTGGTAACCACGTTTTACGATGCCATCCATACTTGTTGTAATGAAAAATTTAAACTCACTACTGAACTATTCTCTGGGACTTCAGCATGAGATATAGATGTGCTCTGAGACATATGGATCAGGGCTGGAAGCCAAACATCAAATAAAAGCACACAGTGGAGCAGAACATGAGCACACAGTAGGAATACAGACCTTATTCCTTCTCCATGATTCATGCTACTGTATCTCCAAATACACACACGGCCCCAATCTGGTCGATAAGCAGCTAAAATGTGGGGATGGAGGGTAATGTTTTAGCCCGACCCTTCTACATCTGTGTGCTCATGTTTTGACCAACTGGGATGGTGTTCCATTAATGTTTCAGGTGCATTTCTGTTCCTGTCATAAACATGATTGAGGATGCATCCTGCATGAGGTTGCATACGGTTACTTCCTGGTGGTATTATTGGATGGACTCACATGGATCACATGTGGATCACATATTCTGTCTTAGCAATGTTATGTTTTCCTGCTTCTGTCTTTCATATATAAGCATGTTATAAACAATTAATATATGGTTTATAATGTACTGTAACAAGTCATAAACAGATATAAAGACATCTGTAAAGTAAGGCTATGCAACTTTATAAGAAATAGCAAATTCATCCTGTTACAAATAAAGAATAAATAAAGAGCAAAATGTATATATCGATTGCTGTGTGACTGACATTATTGAGTCAGTGTGCTCACTTTATGACTGCTCTGTACTTGTGCTATTCTTACACTACATATTAGCATTTGCCATTATACTATAGCTGCCACTTCTAATCATATTGATCCCTGTTCAGCAACATTACAGTCACATTTATAATAGCTTTTTCAGTAACAAGTAACGTCGGGGATTACAACTGAGTAATGACATCACAGTTGCTTATCCCAGTGACACTCCATTGGACATTTGGGGGTTGGCTTGTTTGCAGACTATTGCTGACAGCAGCTTAATGTTTGTGTTTGGATTCTGCATTCTTGCATGTTCTTAAATGTCTTCCTAATGTTAGCCACATGTAAGTGTACATTCAGGAGTCCACTCTATTTAGTTAGAATATAGAATCGTGAATGGTGTGGGGATCCCACAGTCGAGGCTCAGACTTCTGCAGAGCTGTGTGCACTCACCAAGGCTAGAAGCTAGCTGCTGGAGAAAGGCTAAATTGTAGCTTTTAGATTTTAACTTCGATTTTAACTTTTTAAAACCTGTCTGTGAATGATATCTGCAGTTAATAAATGCTTTATCACACAGGATTTGTTCATGTGCCTAAGAAGATATCCTTGTATATATAATGGCACATATTATACAACCCTGTCTCCTAGAAATTACATTTACATATTACTAAATTGCAATGGCAAAAACATTTTTTAGTAACATGTTGACCAAATAGCAAAATGTTCGTATAAAACATATCTGCTCGATGTTCACTGACAGTATATTTTATTTGCAATATCCACTCATAAAGATTTTTTTGTGGTTATATTTACATATGTGGTCTTTGCAGAATGAGACAGGATGCGTCAAGTTTATTAATATTTAACCAACACCACAATCTTTCCTTAACCAAAGTGCCCTTTGTTGCCTACAACTATCAAAGTCTAGCCCTCTGTGGGCCTGCCAGAGGAGACATTATCTGTTATAAACCAATATTAAATGTTCATATACTGTTCTTAAAATGATTGTTACCCCACTCTGGTATATCCTTGATACAGTCAGGCACTTCTGAGATTTGTTTATAACCAAGATAAAGGAAGAGTCAAGGCGCTGGAAAAAAAAAAAATCAGTTAAAAAGCTTATGCATTTCTGTTTGTGTAGTCATAGCTGCAAGTTCAAAACTTCACAGTGACCAGCTGAGCAGAATAAAGGCTTTTTAACTGATTCTTTGAGTGCCTAGAATCTCCTTTTTCCCCCTCTGTAATTTTAAGCTTGCAATTATGACTGGCCATGCAGAATAAATACTTCAGACATGTTCGGAGTGCCGTGGATTTCTCCCTTTTTTCCACATGACCACCAGAAGACCCTTTTTCATGCAGAAAAGCTCTGAACTTCACAATCATTAGAGGCTGAGAAACACTTTAAGCTTCTTATTTGTTTATGAAATGACCTGGGATCAGTGCTGTGCCCACTCGCTGCCCTGAGACGATGCACATTACCTAACTGTGGGAAACAGAAAGGCAGGCTGAGGAATAACAGTTTTTCAGCTGACGAGACTTTGCTGTTGCAGCACTGACAAAGCAATGAAGAGCGGCCCCGTCTGAGCGGGCCGCCATTGTTCTTGACTCCTCTTGCTCTCTCTCTCCAGGGGCCTTACATGCCATGTTCTCCTGCCATTACCATGACCCAATTTCTTTTGAAAACTGTGTTTCCCAAATTGCAGAAAGAGCCGGGGCTGGTACAAGAGCTTTTAAGAGAAGCTGTCATCTTGAGTTTAACTATGCGTGCTGCTAAGTCTACTCCAGAAAGTGCTTTGTCAAGAATTTCTGATAATGCTCCAGTTTTTCCCACAGGGCTACATGTTTGAGCCATAGGCTTTGGGCTGGTGGAGCATTGAGCTGGGCAGAGAATTAAAACCCCTCTAATATAGAAACAGAACACTTCCTAAAAAAAAAGAGAGAAGAAGAAGGGGTGTGTCTTGTGTCATGATTTCCCGCTTCCAGTAAAGTGAATAGCACACACGTTCTCTTGTGTTCTAATGCCAAGTGAAAATAATTGAATGCATTACATCATTTTTTGCAAGTACTGAAACATTTTAACCCCGCCGATGTTTCTCTTAGCTTTTAGCCATTTGCCAGCTGCCTCCTCAGAATGAAGAGTGGGCCAGGCCTGGAGTAATGGCACTTGCCAACATGCTGTCATCACTTCACATAACTGTCTTGTTAGTCTCAAATCCTGTCCCAGCTCCTATCCCTGGCACCGGCGCTGGCACTATATAATGTCCTACTAATTTACAGCCAGACTTACAGCTGAATGAGCCCGTTTGATGTTCAGTGTTGGCTTTTGATCAGGGCCATATATTCAGAGAGCTCAGTCGTTGGGGTTACAAATGATTATTACTGTAGTGCTGCATTGTAGAAGATGATGAATGGGACTTGATGGTGGAGTGTGTGTGCCTGGGGAATGGTGCCCTCATATAGGAATGGGAAGTTTCCTTTTAAAGTGTAATCACTTACAGATTATTATAATCTGCTGCAATCGCCCTCAGGGAAATCTGGGGATATTTCAAATCTACACTGTAAAAAATATAAACATAGTATTTCTGGTATCATGATTGACTGATTCAGAGTCACAAAATACAAATTTGCATAAATTCCACAAACTTCAACCTAATTTCCTGACACAGATATCCATTGTTTTCAACAATAAATCTCTGATAAATTCATTGTCTGCTGCGTGCTAAACACCAAACAGCGACAGACACAGTTAGCGACCAGCTGGTCACCATGTGGAGCTGGAAGAGACCAAAACAGAGCTGAAAGGACAGTGAACCTTAGACTTCATGACTTTGAATGAATGAATGGATGCTACATTTGCTCAGTGGCACAAACTTTGTGTATATGTCAATGTTGCATTTACATTTACAGTTTGATGTGCTACCATCAAGTGGCCAACAAAGTAATGATTGTCCATCACATTTTGACACCCACACAGGAAATGCAAACACATTTACATGAACAGCTATTGCTCGGCAATTGCTAAAAAATGATTATAAAATATCATTTAAAATTAGGTTTACTATAACCAGAGTCTTTAGGATACAATTGTATCAACACTGTTAAAATCAGCAGAATTACAGGAAGTGAAGTTAGCAATTAAGACTATTCTTCTCTTGCAGATATGGGTTGAATCAATGGCAACTGGACTTGGTCATAGATGCTTGATGACATTTCACGTTCTTCAGATTCTAGGCCCATCAACACAGACCTGAAGAAGCTTCTTTGATGAGAAATAAAATTTCTTCAAGCATCTACAACCAAGTCCAGTCACTGTCGATTCAGTACTTCTTTGAACACCATGACCTGGATGACTCAGAACCTTCACAGACATATTCTTCCACATTGATGTTAGAATTGGTTTGCTGCTAAATACAGTAAACATATTCACAATATTATACATGGTACCACAACTAACATACACTCCATCACCGCAAAGCTGGACTAATCAGCATTAGATCTTTGCCTCTGTTGTCACTTTGTGTCCTCTGATTAAGAAGCATCTCAGTTCGAGCAGGTTGGAAGTCATCACCCGCTGTGTGCAGTCCACTGACATCACATTAGGAACTGAAAACCACATTTTTCAGAGTATTGTGGAGACGTTGCCTCCCACATGGAGGCATCAGCATGTGAAGCACACTTTTAAATGGATAATTTATTCCCATTAAGAAACTGTACCGACAAAAAAAGGTCTCTGCAGAGTCTTGTTCAAAGCATCTGTGATCTGGTTTTTCTTCAGTAAGTAATGGTTTACAGCTGCTGTTTGTGATCAGATAAATGCCATCCTGTTTCATCTCGTCACTTACTCCTTCAACCCTTCTCACGTGTTCCGCTGTGTCGTGTCTCAGGGTGCCACAGTCACACATTTTTAAATCTGACACACAGGACTTTAAACCCAGGGACAAAGAACAAAATGTGCAGCAAGAAACAAATGAAAGTTCTTTCTCAGCCCCTTAAGTAACAATAACCTGAGCTTGCACTATATATGTTATGGTATTCAAAAAGCACAAACAAGGCCATCACATCTGAGATGACATTTGTCGATTCAGCTCCAGCTCTGCCTCGGGGAACTTAAACGTCCCCCCTCCGTCCTGAGGAGACACTTAAACTAGAGTTAAACATTAATGCGCAATCATTTATACATTGTGTGGTCTCACATGCCTCCTTACATTACGGTACAGTACAGTCCTCAGATCCCTGCGCAAGTCTGCTGATGCGTTTCGCCAATTAGCTGCGCAGCCATCAGTTGCCACAGCAAACGCACTGGGAAGTCACCTAGCAAAGAGCTGCACTGCCAAAGTTATGGGAAACGCAGTGAGCCCCCGCAAATCATGTCAATGCCTCCCAGAGGACGACTTTTCCAGATGCCTCTGTTTTCCTCTTCACTGATGCGTTACAGCGTGTGTGGGCGTTCGGGTGTGTGTATGTGTGTGAGTGTGCATATCATAGCTCAAGTGTGAATGTGTAAAAGTGGGTCACAGCTGCCAAAATAAGACCGTTTTCTCAAAGCGAGGGCTTTCCTTCAACCAACAATCGTCGTCCCTCCCCTGCTCTCATCCAGCCCGCTCTCTCACCATGTTTTTTCCCATGGAAGTGAGAGGAACGCAGAGGCAACGCCAGAGCATACATTTGCCAAATAGGCTGTCTTACTGATGTGCGTCCTTCCCTCTATCTTCCAGGTCTTTCAACTATCCCCCCCATTTCTCTGTGATATCTGCTCTGTCTCCCAAACTCCAGCAAAGCTTGTTTCCCAGGTCGGCCTTATCTTTGCTGTTGAGGAAAAATCCATTTTAGAGTCTTGCATTTTCAATTTCTGCTTAGATTGTCGGGCTGAGAATATTTTCTGAATGTTCCGCTTAAATAAAAACCACAGGGTTTATTTGTGAAGCAGGAAGTCTCTGTCTGCATTTGAAGATTTAACATCATTAGGAGCGGTTACCAAAACCAGCTAACAAGCACCTCTGATAGAGCCTCCTGTTTGTTCATGGTGATTTCTCTTCCATTTCATTACACAAGCCTCAAAATCAAATGCAAGTTAAATAATGCTCCTGTCTGTCACTTCACTCTCTCCTCCCTCTTGCTCCCTGACTATACGTCTGCATAATTAAACAGCCTCAGTAAGATATAGACCAGTGAGTGGGTCAGCACGGGGAGCATCCACAAAACTGAGACCACACCTCACATATTATTTATTGAGCTTGACACATTCATGACAGTGCAGCAAGTGACGGTCAACATTATTAATGCAGTTTTCCAGCTCATTACCCAGAGTTCCCTCAAAGACTGCGTCTCTCCTGAGAGATGTTTTCATGTGCTTTAGTGTGTCTCTTGTGCTGGAGAAAAAAAGCGAGAACATTGAATTCAGCAACATTGTGGACATTGGTAATTGAACAAAGAATGAACAAACAGGAGCTGAAGCTGAAAGCAAAAAGCCTTTATTTGTTATGGTTTGTAAGATACTAATGAGCGCCCCAGGCTTTCTCTGCATCATCCATATGTCCAGGGCCGAATTCACATGACGTAAACAGCCTCAGCTACTGTATTTCTCATCAGCTGCCTCTGTCTCACTGCTGGGGGATTGAAAGCTGCCTGAGGGCTGCCAGAAAAACAAAGCTGCTCCATCTCTGCTCTGTCTCTGAGCCCCATAGATATTTTCTTTTTTTTTCCCTGAGCCTCAATCTTGGTTGTCATTCAACCTGACAGTAAGACACGGTCCATGTGAAATGAACTTGCATGTTCTTTTTCCTCTGCAGCACAGAGATTTGTAAATTACAAATCTCCTTTATGAGATAAAGTCATGTGTCAAAACTGACGAAATGTATATTCTTTTCCTTTCAACGATGGTGCCCCCTGCCTGTACATTGACCAGTTTCATCAGTGCTGAGTCTCTGCCTGTGTCTGACATCATTTCCTTTTTAGTATATAGTGCTGAATATTTACTGTTGTTGCCATTATTTTGTCTGATAAAAGTGAAAAATATGCATTACACACTGCCCTTAAAAAATAAATACCACAATAGAACAAGAAAAATATTATCATACCATGGCACTATTTTCTGCTCACAATCCCACAATGTGTATCATTTTATAGGTGTGAAAATGACATCTGTTAGTGATGATGCAAAAAACAATGATTCATAACTTTCTTAATACTCACTACAGACTACAGAGCACACTATAAATGGAGTAGTGAGTGAGCATAAACAGAGAAATGGGAAATTCCTTCAAAGTCAATGACTCCATTTCATTTTAAATTATAGTACAGCTGCATAATACAGTAATGTCAGCATTCTCTCATCAGCTGGCGATGACACAGGCAGACAACAGCCCATGTGGCTGTATGTTTGGTGACTTCCAAGACCCATTCATTGACTTTTTTAAATTCCAGTGATTATCTCTGTTTACGATACTGGCTTCACACTTTCAGTCTCTTCAACAGCCTAAAACAGCTAAAGGTTTAATAGCTATGATAAAGTTCATGAACACAATTTATGCTTAACTTGAATTACTTTTGTGTTTTTTAAAAAATAATTTGCTAAATGTTTTATGCATGTGCAAATTTTTACCTACTGATGTACATCTAAATGAATAACTAACATCTTTTAGCAACTTTTCAAGCAGACTATAGCTGGTACTTTCCACTGAAAATATTTAGCACAATACCGCTAACAGCCTGACACAAAAAAGACTTTGAATGGCAACTTACATTTGCTTTCTAACTAATGGGCAGCTACATTTGGTTTCCGGTTACAGACGAGACTGTCGTCATGCAGGATGCACTGCAAGACAGTTTGCAGGTTAAATAGCTAGTCAGCTGTAGCACTTGGAACAGCCTTAAAACTTACCTGCAAGTGTCAACATCGGCCAGTTTAGATGCAAAATGATGTCCTTCTTATTCCTCTAGCATAGCACTGATAACAAGATGCTCTCTGTCTATCTGACTACGATTATGAACAAAAAAATCTGGTTTGCAAGATTGCAGCATCAGCGTGAGCACGCTGAGTAGGGGCCCCTACTGAGCTGCTACAGCGGGTGTCATCCATCATTAGTTTTTATAACTTAAATTTTGGTTATGAAGGAGTCAGTCAGAATGTTAGATTAAGCTGTTGTTTAACTCCATGTTTGCAGCTTGTTGGCACCTGTCTGTGGCTCTGTATGTGCTGTTGTAGATATTGTAGAGGTCTCTTTTGTATTATAATAAGGCCTTATAGGCTGTACACCACTGTGTCCTCATCAACTGGCGGCCCGAATCCAGCCAGCCGAACCATCCAATCCAGCCTGCAACTAGATTCCATAATTATGAGAATAAAAGGTCCACACTCACCATCATGTGGTCCACACTATTAAAGCAGTAACAATACAGGTGACGCATTTCGGAAGGTTGGCATGATAAAGTCAACATTTAAGGATCTGTTTTCCACATCAACTTTTTGTTTCATGGCCTTTGAGAGTGCCATTTTACATATGTTAGGAGGCATTTTCCTTTCACTTCCGTGGTGTTTGTTTTTCAAGTGCTCTATAAATAAAGTTGACTTAATTGAGTTGAGGTAAAATATCTCTATCTCTCCTGGAGGTTGACTGTGGTATAGGTGATAGGGGCCTGACTCATAAAGGCTAAAAATGCCTTCAGTTTTGTAATGAAATGTAAAAAATATATAAACAATAAACATCAAATAATAATGTTATGCCAAAATTTGATTTTTATTTAATTTTTATTTGAGGGACAGGTCCCCAATATGACTCTCCGGTAAAATTCTGGCCCTTTGACAAATATAGTTGGTGACCCCTGGAATAGGTTTTGTATGATGTTGTAGACCACTGTCTTTTTAATGCTTATGTTCTTCCCATGTAAGAAAGACATGGTACTGAGACATGCCTGGCACCTGGCCTGTCACCACCACCGATAAACAAAGGAAGGCAGACAGCGCTCACTGCTGTTGGCTTCACTGTACGGTTTCTTCCACATTGGCTTGCCAGGCTCTATAAGCAACAATTTGTGTTTGTCAATAGGAGAGCTATCAGCTATTTAACAGTTGTGAAAATTGAATTAAAATGACTATGAGAAGGGCCCCTTGGGAACGCTTCACCACATCTGCACGAGGATTTGGGCAAGATAGAGTTTTTAGCAGTAGGAGTTTTAGTACATTGTGTCTTGGTGCAGCTGCTGGTTTAGTCAATCAAACACACACTGGCATGCCCACTCAGAGGTTTGGAGTTTAACGGAGCATCTCAGCTGTATCCCCAAAGACCATTTTTCTTCCTTTCAGTAACAATAAGAAAAATAAATTAACAAACACTTGACATGATTTGTGACTGCCACCAGGAATAACTACTTCTGACTTCAGCTCAGCGGTTCTCCAGCTGGTGGGGGGGCCCTCCTGGGGGGCATGGAGCCACTGCAGGATGACCAGGGAAAAAATGTGGAGGGAAAGTAAGTAGAGTGAATATGATTTTGTATGCTGCTGCTATTGTGCTGACTTTTATTCCACTTTTATTTTATCAGTTGCTTCCCCCGAGTAACAGTAAAAGTTGATGATTGATAAAAACTGCACAGTGTGGGGCACAAACCTTTTTCGGACTCTGAAGGTGGCTGCTGGAAAATCACTGCTTTAGCTGGACTTTAAAAGGCTTGTTGATTTTAACGTCTTGAAGTTTACATGTAGCCATTAAGGGATCATGATGGGGGCAGTAAAAGACGCTCAGGGAGAGGCCAAGAGAGAGACACAGAGAGAGAGAGATCAAAGGTCGTAGCCCTGAGTGATGCTGGGAAACGACCTTCTCTGCCTGGATGGCCATGCTCGCATCAAACCCAGCCACAGCTGTGCTGAGCTGGCTCTGTTTCACTGGGAGTGTGTGTGTGTTTGACATGCTTTCATGTATGTGTGCTTTCATATATTCATTTTGCATGCATGTGTTTGGGTGTATATATGTTTCACACGTGGCATGTTTGTGTTATTCTTTTGTGTGTATGTGTGACATATCGGGGACAAACAGTCGCTTCCCGGCTGAGACTCGACGGCCTCAGATTGACCTTCATTATGAGTCTGTGTAAAGAGGGTGTCTGCTTGCTGACGCTGCCTCTTATGGGGAAACAATGGAATGACAGAGGTCGTGCTGCCAGCGGCACCACAGGGTCTTCACACTGCCGTCATTGCATGACAAGATATACAGGGATATAAATGAATTAAAACATGCAGTGGCTATCCAGGCTAAAGACTGAGGCTTTATACTCAGATGTTAACAATGGTAAAGGTGAGATCATGTTGAACATTTGATGTGGCTTAAAATACATTTAAATCCTTTTCATGCTTGGTTGAGGTAAAGGTTGGTGACAGACAGACAGACAGAGTACTTTATTACTCTGGTGTGATGCATGAAGCATGTGTGTTGAACATCACATGAAGCTTCTGCTCCAATTAGGAGACTCAAAGTAGCAGCAGACAAAAACATCATATCTTTGTGGAGCAACAAATGAGACTAATAATCTTCCTTAAATTAAATGAAACAAGCAGAAATATTTCCCTGAATTTTATTCACTTGTTTGAGAGGTGCTCTTTTGATTACAATCTTGTTGTGTCCTCTTCTTCTGTAATGGTTTAATGGCACCTGAATGGATCATTTGTGCCACTGTTTTCAATTCTCCAGCTCCTAATTTTTGATTTTCACATAACAGCAGAAATAAACAGCAAGTCACATTTCCTTTTGTCGGTTTTCTTGAAATTTGGTTCAGATTTTCACCTGATTACAGAGACTTCTTATGTAGTACAAACACAGATGTGTGAAATGAATTAATTTCGTGGCCTGGCTATGTGACAGTAAGCCCACATGTACAATACCAGGATCCGGAAACTGAAGCACCTAAAAGGATTTTAGCACATGCTTTATCCTATACAGTATTTCCTGTGAAAAAAATGCTTGTATTTTATCATTTATTGCAATGGATGTAAATTATAATGTGGACATAAAATAAAAGCCAAAACATACTTTAAATACTTTATAAACATAATTACCTCAGTCATTAGGCATGACAACATCTAGTCTGTGTAAAAAAACAAAAAAAGATCATGAATATTCTGAGAAGCGTTTGTATGTGGTAAATCAAACATTGGTTATACATCGCACATGTGTTTAATATTGCATCAGGTGGAGAATGTGAATAATACAGCATGATGAACTATTACCAGCTGCTCACACATGAAAGGCCGTACATGAAAGTGTGAGGCGATGTTAGAATACAGCTCAGAGTGGTCGGAGCCCGGCAGGCCCCTGGAGCCACAGTGATGGTGCATTGTGATTCAAGGCCTGGTAGAACATTACACCTCAGGGTCCTTGGGGGAAGGTCCTGGGAGCGGCAAAGGGTCCTTTTTCGGATCACTGCTACATAACACAATAAAAGGCCTTTTCTCTGGTCTCTGCCGTTTTAAAACTGAAGGACATAAAAATGGCCCACTCATCCCAAATACTGCCCAGCTCATCAAAACATCCCTGAGACGACTTGATGTCGGAATATAGCGCGCTTTCCCTACCAGAATAAAAAATGTGCATACGGCCGTCTCAGCAGTCTTGCAGGCCCTGCCCAGGGATCAATGTCATTGGTATGTATGGGCTGCCGTAGCCCTCCACCCATCCTGCTGTAAGCCTCCAGGCATCATCTTCAGCACTTTTCAATATGGAATCATCAGAAAGAAAAGTACAATCTCCATGTTTTTTTTAATCATTGTGTTTCTGCATGGGAGAGGAGAATGATAATACAGACATATTCCATCGTCGGTCCATCAGTGAGTTTATGTTGCCTCATCAGTATTTTACCCAGCCTTTGCTGAGATTTATGTTGTTTGCCAAGGTAATCAGTGGGTTCACTTTGGATGCATTCATGTGATGGATAAGGCTGTTGCATTTTACAGAGCGGAGGACACCTTCAGCAGACTTCCTGTCCTCAGATTAACCGTGTTTTCATTTCCAAAATTATCCTGCTAACAGCTCTGATGCAAGACTTGGAGGAAGTTTTTTTAGTGTAAAATGCCCCTGCACAACGTGGAACATTGCCGTGGGTCTCTCGGCCACACACAAGCGAAGTGAATGAACTAAACCAGGAAACAAATTCTTTGCACAACAGCGATGTGTTTCTCTCTGTGTTTTCTGGAGCAGATACATTTTAGTCAAATCTGAATTGTTTGATGTCGTTAAATGTAAATGTGAAGCAGCTACATTTAGGAAAAGCAAATGATTTATGATGTGTGTTTTTATGTACTCATATACAGTAATTGTTCCTGAGTAAAAGCTTTATAATGGGTCAGGTTTTTATTTAGATTTCAATTTCTGTAATGTTTTGTTGAATAAGTGTCAAGGTAAAGCTGCCTGCCAGCAACTGTGTCAGTGCCCAGTCTGCACTGGGCTGTGCCAGGAAGTGGTTAACAGAGACCTAATGAAACCTGCTGTATGGATATGTATCTTCAACATTCTCTGTGGTCATTGCTGCAATGTCTGCACATGAAAACTGAAGTGTGGTTTCAGCTGCACTAATCAATATTTTTTATCTTTACAATAGATCAAGTGTTTTCAGTGACAACACTCGGATAAACCCACTGTACACTTCCTCCCCGGCACCAAACAGCAGACAGATACAGTTAGAGCTTCTCAGATGTTTGCAGAGCTAAGAGGAGAGTGAATGTTAGACTTAAGGTCGTCAGGTGAGCAGACACAGGACTCCACATGTATGCTATGGTTGCTCTGTGTTTGCTAGGACATCATAAAAGTTGTGGCCAAATGTGGCCTAGCAATCAGCTAATACAGTTTACTGATGGTTAAAAACGTTATGCAATGTAAACCATTTCTTTTGTCATAAACTTGGTATCAGAATAATTAAAACCTTTTTAGACACTGATGTGTGTAACATTTGTATGTGATTAATTAAAGTATTGGTAAAATGAGCATTAACAACAATACATTCAAGATTTTTAATTTACAAATGAATTTTCATAAGGATTTAAAATTTGTTTTGTTGTTGAAATACTTCCAATGTTATACCACATTACAGTTTATTTGTCTTTAACTTTTGTAGTTTTAATTATGTCATGGCTATCATTTATAAAAACAGCAGGCCGTTTATCTGCACAAAAATGTCACAGAGAATAAATTGGCTTTTTTTTCTCCACCGATTTTATTTCCCATCCATCTCAGCTCTGTTGCCAGCGATGTCAACATGTCGTCCGAGGCTTTGCCCCCACCCCCCCATCCTCCTCCGGCCACAGGAGGTGTGTTGGGTTCGCAGCTTTATTTCAGACACTGGCACATTGCACATTGAGTTTACTCAGAGGCCACTCCAACATGAGTGATCTCACACTCTAGATGGGATGCAATCTGTCTTCTCCCGGGGCTCTTTGTCTAATACTGCTAATTAGAGAAAGAGAGAAAAGGGTCAATCCTCTCTGTGTGTTCTCTGTATACACACACTCTCTCTCTCTCCTCTCTCTCTTTGTCCCTCTCTCTCTTGCTCATTCTCTCTACCAATTACTGGATTAGCAGGCGCACTAGCAGGAGTCACTTAGAAACCCGGGTGTACATGCACTGTCACTACCAATATAAGACTAATAGCGACTGTAACACAGCCTTGAAGAGCCGGTGGTTTGTGGCTGAAGTCGGCCATTAGCTGATTACTGCTCTTAATGTACAGCAGGCACAGAAAGGCCTTTATTCTTGCTTCAGATTCACTCCTGAAATAAAGGCTCTGCTACAATAAACACAGGAACAGCATTCAGTTGGTCTGGATGGCATAAACCTGATTGTGCTCGCTAATACTAGCCATGTTTCCATCTAAATGTATCACAAATTGAGATGAGAAAAATGATAAAATCAGCAAAAGAAAACGCGACTGAATTTTTGTCTGCTGCTGTTGTGCAATTACTAGGAGCTGTTTCATCGAGATGAGCAGCAGATGCCGTAATAAGATGACGTAATTAAATGAGCACCAGTCAGACCTCAAACTTTTCTAATCTCTCCATTCAGATCTGATGATGATCTCTGCTATGTTTCATCTCTTCACTGGATGTTTAAGTCACATGCTTCACATAGGTCATGATTTATGTCTGTTTCCATTGATCGTTGTCCCGTTTTGCTTTTATCGATACATAAACTCCTCCATCTTAACCAAGCATTACTAAAATGGAAATGCGCATGAAAAAGCATGAAAAAGCACCGACTGACTTTTACAGAGATTTCTTGATGCGGTGAAAGCTGATCAGCCCAGTAAACCATCCAGATGGTCTATAAAACATTGCATACATAGCATAAAGATAGCTAAAGATATCATTTGGCTCCACTTCCGTGCTTTTTTTCTCACTGTTTACTCTTTTCACATCATTTTTTAGACATGTAAAAGAATGGGCATCTCAATCAAAAGGGTGTTTTCAAGCCAACAAAACGCTGCCAAAATTCACCATCTGCTCCTACTCAGGGGTGGGGGGTAATACAACAACGTATTAAAGCAGCTCCAGCAACCTTCTCTTGGCTGGTGTCAGTAGAAGTTGCTCCGAGCCACTCGATCACTCACATGCCCTCAAAGCCTCAACTTTAGACTCCCTGATATATAGGAAGAAATGGGGGCTTGGTTTTCTTAAGATTCGCCCCCTGGCTGTGAGGATGTAGTGCAATGGTATGTACAGTATGAAACACCTACAGATAACAGATGGTTGGAAAACGTCATTGAATATACAAGGTGTGATAAATGCAGAAGTGTGAAATGCGAGCTGCAGCGTGACCTTCCTGTAGAATCAATCAGGGAGCGGGAGGGAGATTCTGCATGATCTCATCATTTTGGCATCTGCTGTGTAGATAAAGGATCTTTAATTTTCAACCTTGTACAGTATGGAGCACTGAGACGATGGCAGCGTTTCCCCGCAGCGATGACTGGAGCGAGTGAGAAACAGGATGGGACAGAACTTCGCTTAGAGAAACAGACTTTCCCTGGTGGTTGCAAATGTAGTTATGCAAATTGGACACTCATGGGTAAAGGCATGATGACTCACGCATGGGACAATTTTCACAAAGATGACTCTCTCCTCAGCACTTTAATAGAGAGATGTGTTGATTTTCTGGCTCGGAGCTTTCTCATGTTGTTTTCCCTCTGATTTTGCAACACAAAGAACCTTAGAATTTCCCACAGATCCTGCAAAATGCACCCTAAGTTTTTCCTGAATAAGTTGTGAGCTTAAATCACAGCAAATCAAGCCTCTTTTGAAGAGGAAAGGCCTATCCCCACCCCACCCCCCACCCCCACCCCTTCTGCTTGTTAGCCAGCCAGCAACTTGACAGTGTTTAATTGATTAAACTATGAATCCCTTCAAAGGCTCAGCTCCACCAAGAGATGCAGAGCACAGACAGCGTATGGATGGCAGGCAACGGCAGAGAGCCCCAAATCTCCAAAGTGACTCACAAGTGCGAGAGAATATGGTGTTGATTATATAATTGTGTGCATGCCTACTCCAGTGAGTCTCATTGACTCCTGCTTTCATGCAGCACTCCTATCGTCAAAAGCACATTCACGTTCCCACGATGTTTGTATGTGCATATGATTTGTGTGTCTTACTAACAACCTCCTTCGCATGAAACTTTTCTGTTTGTCTGCTTCCATTTGATCTGCCAACACTGTTGTGTTTATTTGTGCTCCACGTTGCCAGAGGAGGCTTGTTAGCTGGGATTGTTTATTCCCCTTAGAGGCCCGGTTTTGTCGTTGTGTCTCTGAACAGCTCATCAGCCGCCAAATGGCTTCACAATAAATTGACCTAAATTATGTATGTCTTTCTTCGGCCTGTGTGGAAGGTCCCTCTGTGGCAATGGGAGCTCCAATACATCGACTATGAAAAGGATTCACCTCCCTTTATCTTTTATTGTTTCACAATACTGAATCAAAGCATTTATAATGTGGCTTTTTGTCACTGATCAACAGAAAAAAGATGCTTTAATGTCTGTAAAAATGCAGCGAACCAAGCAGCCTCTGAAGCTTGGAGCTCCTTCAGAGTCGTCACAGGTCTCCTGGTGTCCTCCCTCACCAGCCTCCTTAGTGGAGGATGGCCCACTCTAGGCAGATTTACAGCCATGCCACACTTTTTCCATTTCTTAATGACTGATTTAACTGGACTCCAAGGGATGTTCCGTGCCTTGGAAGATCCTGTGCATCCATTGTCTGACTTGTGCTTTTCAATCAATCGTTTACAGACTGGTTGGAGGGGTGAAAACTAGTGCGATGACATCTGTTTTCAGTTTGATATTAAACTGTCTTTTTCTGCTGATAACTGTCAAAAAAAAAAGCTACATTAAATCTACTTTGATGAAATGTTGAATGAAAACCTCCGAGCATAGTGGATAGTTTTTATAGGCTCTGTAGCAGATCTCTGTCTCTGTGGCAGATCTCTGTCTCTGTGGCAGATCTCTGTCTCTGTGGCAGATCTCTCCGAGGCCCTGCACACACATATTACAGTAGACAGAGTATCTGGCCAAGCCAACGAGGACAATTAGGATTTGATGAACTATACATGCAAAACAATTTCTTCCCTCTTGTGACTGGCTGACTGCAGGGGTGAGTGTTGGAAAGATGCCACAGAGGAGAATCTTTAGAGGGATTACCAAACAGTACTTAATAAAGAATGTGGATGATTAGTTTCATCCACGGCAATTGCCAATTGTTATTTATATAATTTCCGACAAGCTTGATTAACAGATGCAAAGTCCCTATAATCCATACGTGCGCACGGTGCCAAGCCAGTTTGCAAGCCCCTGCTGGCAGCCTGACTCCTTTACAATTCTAATCATACCAGCAGAACTCATTTCTCTAAAGAAATGGCGGAGGAGTCGACCCTCTGTCGAAGCTGTCATGTGATTCTTCAAACCAGTCGGGGAGCCGGCATATATTCCGTCACCAATTAAACTGCCCATTTGATAATGAATAACCAGTGTTTATGCTGATTTGAAAGCACACATTCATCCAGTGTGTGTTTATACCTCATTTATTTTCATTCTGCCCTCTTTCTCCTCAGTTTGAGCCTTCAAAGTTTATGATGCACGGCCGGGAGATTTTCTATTAGTCCGACGCCTTGTAGATTTATCCCGCCCAGGTTGGAGCGGAGGCAGTTTGTGTTCATGAAAAGAAGCTTTTCCCTGTTATTACTGGTGCAAGGAGAATGGATTGAGTTTGGTCCCTTTGCTCTGAATCAGAGTGGAAAAAGGCGACTTCTGCTGGACTTCTGTAGTTGTTTTCTACCCAATGATGAAGTGAATCTCATTGGCAATTAACTGTAAAAACACATCATATAAGATCTAATTTATGCTCCTGTAGCTTTCTCCAGCACCTTCTTCTCTAACTATCCTCCTCTCAGTTTCGCAGCACTTCAGAAAGAATGAAGGTCTACTGCAGCTGCATGAGACGGCTGAATCTGGACATCTGTAGTTTGCACTCAGCTGTTTTGATGCTGGATAGATTCCTCGCTCAGCATGCCTCCACTACTTTCTTAACTGAGGTACCCTGATGCCAAAACAAAACAAAGTGAAGGAATCAAACCTCCCTTCACTGAGGTGAGCAAACACACTTTATGTCCTGATGAAGGTTGACGAGACCAGATAGACTGAAGGTTCATTTATGCTATCATGAGAACAAAATCATATTTGTTGAGTAATTTTGTTTATGACAAAATACTACTTGCAATACTAATGGAATTCCAGTTAGCCAAAGGATAATTCAAGATTGTTTCAACTTAGATCTTGTTTTCCTAGATTTGGCACCATGTTGGTAATGATAACATAACTTTGTACTCAAAAAGTTAAAGTCTTGACTCATGGCAAAATTGCTATATTAAAGTTTGATGGGGTAGTCGCTAAGAATCCCGTCCAATTTGATGGGGCCTACTGTGTGCAGTAGAAAGCTAAATCAAGTGAAATACCTGGTGCAATGAGTGGAAACAAGGCTTAACAGTTCAGCCAGAAGATCTAAACCACAACCCGGGATTTACACTGGAGTTTGTATGCCATCACGGAAGTGCAATGAACCACTTCTAATCCACAGTCTTTCCCTGGTCCTAATCATTACCATCATTGCCTCATAGAGATACTGCATTATGAGACCATTTTATAAACCTTAAGCCTGACTAACACAGGGCATTGTCGACAACTGTCAGACAAGTTTGTCATTCTCAGCATTTACTTCAGTGAAAGCAATATTGCAATAACTGACTTAAACAATGGCCAAACCCAAAAAAGGGCCAAGATAATATGAATTTAAAATGTTCTGACTTCAGTGACCTCTAGTGGCAGACACTGAGGCAACAATGCAACCCATGAATCTGACCTAAGGACACTACGTAATGGACTTAAAGGGGACACATACAACAACTCTTGAGAAAAGAAATGTTTCATTTTTTGACAAAGTTTGTGCCGACCATCATAATTTTAAATATTCTGTAACTGCATAAAAATTGTTTCTTAGTTAAAATATGATGATAAGTTCATATTGTTGATCTTTTAGACTTTTAGATGACTGAGCTGAAACTCAAGCATTATCACTAATTGGATCACTTTAAGTCCCCACTTCTAATCATCTTCAGTTCAGCTCACTTGAAGAGCGGTCATGATCTCTCATCTCCAGCGCACCTCGGTGTGTTCGAACTGCCATGTTCTCAACAAGCCCAACAATCGAAAGCAAAGGGATAAACACTCCAGAGTTTGAAGAAACGCTGCCGTAAGTGCCATAGATTTCAGAGTGATGAAATGCACAAGTAACTACTCTCCAGCACTGATGAAAAGGGTCCGCAGATAAATACAGTTCCAATTCAATGATACGCCAAAGACAGTGAGTCGTTTCCCTTTTCTGAGAGCCGGCCTGATTCAGTGGAGCAGATGAGAGTTGAGCTGCTAGAAAGTGGAGTTAGATTCCACTCAGAGAAAGGTAGCCCGGGAGATTTAGGGGCGAGAATTTGCTGCACGCATCGTTTGCTTCTTTAATTTAAGGATCCTAACAGGAAGAGTGGTGCTGTATGGCTGAGTGCCTCCATCCCTCATTATAAAACGCCTGCTTGTCTCAGTCCATAGGCTCCGTCCTATTACTTCCACTGTTGCAGACGCAGGTTATTATAAAGCTCTGCAACTCATTCACAACAGGGCTGCTGTTTGGGAGTGGCTTCTATTTTGATTATTTGAAAAGTTGAACAAGGAGTGTGCCATATATTCTCTGTATGTGTCCATGTGTGTGTGTGTGTGTGTGTAGACGTGAAGCTTTGACAGTGTTAAAGCCTGTGAGTGGGATGAGATTGAGGCGCCACTCTGCCATGTAAACCATCATAAACTGTCATCCTACAAAGAGCTCATTCCATCATCCTAAATCATTTTATGCTTCTCCTCTCAGTCATTCACTTTCTGCCTGTACTTATAAAGAATATTTTTCCTGCTCTCACCTCTTGACTTCCAAGTGCAGTGAAGGCTGTATTTTATCATATATTACCGCTTCCACTCGCTCTCCCAACGCTTGATTCCTCTTGCTTTTCAATCACTTTGCTCCAGGATTCCATCCAAGCCCCGGCCGCGGCCACAGGGAGATAATGCAACAAGATAATGCATCCAGACAGTCTATTACTCTGATGGCCAGCACAATGATGCCTCTGAGATTTCTGACCAATTTCAGGCTCTCATAACTCTCAAATTGTACTGTAGGCTCGTAGCAAGTGCAGCACAAGGCCAGGGAGAAATGGCCTGTAAGGGACTACCTGTGTTTTTTGTTTCCAAGCTGCCAGCGAGTTTCAACAGTGTCTTACTGCTTGTTTTCATCAGCCTCTGAGCGCAGTGATGAAACTAACTAGTCCCGCTCCTGTCCAGCTGACAGGCCGTCCAGATATTAGCATCGGTTCTTCCTGCTCGCTCGCTCGCCGCGTCCTGGCTCACTTGACCTCTTTTTGTCTGGCTGTCTTCATTTCCATTAGCTCCCCTCTTTCTTCTCGCTGTCACTCTCACTCACTTTCACCATTGTGCACCCTGCCTCCTCCCACACAGCCAGCTGATGTCAGGTGTTATATCAAGACATATTTAAGTCTAAAGAAGAGAGTGGTCTGGACTGCTGGGGCTCCAGCAGCTGGTCACCTCTAGGCTGTTGCCAAAAATAGTAAAATGGGAGGGCAATACTGAAAAATATCCCAAGGTACAACTCCCATGTTAGATGATTCTGCACCTCACAGTTTACAATGAATGCCAATGTTTAGAGCACTGACAGGAGTAGTGTGCCCTTCATGTAGCACAGTGTTAATTCAGGGTGTTGTGGTCAGTATGGGACAGGTGGGAGGGTAGTGTGGGCTGGACAACTATGAATGAAACTCATCACTTATTTCCAGCCTTCCCTTTGCCAGTAAGCTTTTGATGCAAAAAAAAAAAAAAAGAGAGGGAGGTTTTATTGTCAGTAGCTTAACACCATAAAAATGGAAAGACTTAAATGAACTGATGAATAAAACTGAGACGTGTCCAAGATCACTCCCTATTTACTTTACACTAACTACATTTGCTGTCTTTATTTGAATGTCTGAGTGGAATGAAAAAGTACTGTCCCATTTAAACTGCTAACAAATTGGAGACGACAAATATTTCTGGTGCTTTTATTATTTTGTTTTGAAGTTTTAATTGTCCACTAATTTCTATTTTTTCTGCCATTGAAGTGAAGCCTTCATGTTATTTCACTTGAATCATCCCGGACAAGCCCTTTGTGTCACAGTAATGTCAATTTCCCGGAGGGAACCTCCCAAAGGGATTAATAAAGTACTCTGTCTGTCTGTCTGTCTGTCATCTGAAATATCGTCCTGAGGACTTTCGGATCAGAGCGTTGCACATACGATGATACATGGAGCGTGTATAATAAATAACTGCTATGTCGTTAAAATGTGAATTCGAAATGAACCATTCTGTAAAAGTGAATCTTATCTAATTTTATATTCAATCAAAAGTTAAAAATATTTTACACCAATGAAAAAATATGCAATAATTAATGCAATGGGATGTCATTAGTCAACATTTTATGACCAAACTTTATACACTTTTGACCCATTTAGAGGGATATTTTTAACATGTTTCCATCCTGCAGTTATTAGCTTATCAGTTGCCACCAGCAACTTGAGCCATCTCAGGCCAGAAAAAAACATTTCTTCTAATAGATAGAGACCAGAGCAAGAGCGGCCTCTTTAAAACTTGGTTGCTTTTCTCAGGTCTGAGCTGGCTCTTGTCACTTGTCTTCACTTGTGCTGCTTTTAACCTTCCTGTTCTTGTCATTAGGAGTGAAGGGCACTGGTGGAGGGCAGGCAGCATATGGAGAGTGAGGAAAACAAGCACAGTGGACATGTGGAGAAACATCAGCTCTGAAGGGTGGTCATGTATACAGATGAGTACATGGCATCCCATCTAATTGATAACAGCCAACCTGTTTACTGAGAGCTTTAAGTGCTCATAGTAAAAGCTTTCAAATGGTGAACCAGAAAATGGCAGCCACAGAATAGGTAACCAAGATTAGTGGTACTCTGTTAACAAGGTTATTGATCACTCCATTTGGTCTCTAAAAAACATACAATAAATGAATCCAAAATAATTTGTCATGTAGTCCAAACCCCAAGTTGTCACATTGAAATTGTTTGTTTTCTCTGACAAACGGTCCAAAACCCAAAGATAATCCACTTACATCCAAAGACTGCCAAAACCAGAACACAATTACAAGAATATTTGATGGATCAGCCCAGTCGATCCTGCCCGTAGCACATGCTTGTCTCAAAGATTAAGCCATGCAAGTCTCACAGCTGCCAAACTGTGAATGGCCAATTAAATCAGTTATTATCATTTCATCATATTAATTTTCTAACGATCAACTAATTGATTGGTTGAATAGCTTCAGCTCTTCACACAAGGTTATGGACACTTTGTTGTTTCTATGAATCAGTTTTAGATGAAGACGCTTTCAACACATGATTATCCTCGTCAAGTTAAACTCCTCCTTCCCCAGGGCTGTCCAGTTATAAGGAGCAATGTTGTACTGTAAATAGTTGTATTGAAACAATCAGACACGAATGATTCTCTTAGCCCACAAATTGTCGTTAATCTTCTGTTGTACTTCCCACTGAGGAGCCGCTCAAGCTGTGTTCACTGCCTACGGTGATCAATACATGCCATTTGCAATGAAAGTCTGGGACCTGCATTATTAAAGCACATTCACTCCAGTTAACACAGGTGTCATCAAATCAACGGATGAAACTGTAAACCTGCCTTCACTAATCTTTTGGTCAATTGTAGTGTTTACAGCTGTAAATTGCTGTAAACACTACAATTGAAATTATATTAATATATATAGAGTTATACATCAAACTTGATTTAATTATTATCAAGGTTATTATAGGTATCTAAAACTGAGCTGAAAAGTAACAAGAGGTGGAAAAAAAACAAAGACTATATAAACAAAAATGGACTCATACTGAAACTAATTATCCAAAACTAAACATTTTCAAACGATAAAAACTAAACTGAAACAAGCAAACCCACACAGGAAACTGACTGAAACTAAACTGAATTGAAAAGAAAACTTAAAAGCTAAATAAAAATAAAACCTGGTGAAACATGCAAAACTAAAATAACTGATTATTTTACCAAACTTATTTGCAAAGTTAATAATTTATAGTTCCAACAGAGCAGCAGGTATTTCTCACTTTAAGTACACATACTACTACATACTGGTACTTGAGTGTTTCTATTGTGAGATTTTCTTCTTTTACTGCAAAATCAGATTTTACATTGAACATGAGATAAGCACATGTATAGATAATATTCCATGATTTTCTCCCTACTTTTTTATGTACCTCTTTCTTCTTCCCTTCTTTAGTTCCTACTTCACTCCTTTATTTTTTCATTACGTGTTTGAATTAAAACATTTTTTAGCCTTTCTGTTTCCTTTCTTTCTCTTTCTAACTAAGTCTCTCCAGCACGACTACAGTTTTCTGAACGATAAGTACATGTTTACCACATGTCCTAATATGGAACTATTAAATATTTTTGACTGGCTGACTACTTGCGACTGGACAGAACTCAGCTTGTTATGGCTCTCTAAATTGGGACCTTTTGACTTTGGATTGAAACTGGAGTCACCGCAACTACTTAAGAGTCAAGCAAGGATGACTGTGCCACATTGCTGCCGTCAGCACTCTGCCCACATAAGTGTTTTAGGCATTCATGCAGTTCCAACTAATTGATATGTGTTAGAGAGTGGGATATGCTGATGTGCCAAAGTCATTAGCTGAAATGTGAGGAATAATCATTTTGTTTCAGGGCCATAGGCCAAAGTGAGAGATAGACGCCTCGTTTTAATTCTCCAGCCAACTGAGCCACAAAGCGAAGTAAGCTTACCTGGATGAGATCCAAAAACTTGGAAGTCAAGCTCTCCTTAGTTTATCAGAGACAGGCATCAATATCCTGCATACTGATTTCAATAGGTACACAGATCATTAAGCGAGGTCTCAGGAGTGAGTTCAAATGACTCTACAATCAGTCTGATCAAATGCTTGAAAAACACATTGCTGTCTGCCCATCTGTTTTGCACATTTTTCCTTCAGTGTGAGTATACATTATGTCTTCATATGGTTTTCATGATTCCAATGTCTTTGCAGATATATCATTTTTGACTTTGCAAACTTTGCAGAGTATTTGCAAAAAGTATTTGCAGATCACGAGTTTTTGACCCACTGAGCCTTTAATGGGACTGTACATAGAGCAGGCTACAATACCTGCAAAACACAGCCAGTGTGGATTACCATGATCAGCTCTGTGTGATTGTGTGATACAACTGTTCCTAATTCACACGGCACTGGTGATTACATTACAACAATTTTGTGACCTTTTTTCCATTCGCACAATTTGTCTCATATGAAAAAGGCTTTAAGCCCTGTGAAAAATTGCCTTTGTGCCTCATCTTTTTATGCTGCCTAAACCAGGGAAAATTGGGTCACAGAAAAATCTGAATGAAACACAGAGCGAGGGCTGACTTGGTTGCCAAGGAGTCCCTGTGACGTGTGGAACAGGAGAGAAAAGCCAGCATGCAGGAGGGGAGAGAGGTTTCACATTGATGTATGGGAGCGTTCAAAAGCGTGATCCAAGCTTCGTAATTGTAGACCGCGAGGGACCGAGCCCTCATGCAGATGTCAGTGTGACACATCTGGCTCTGATGTCTCAGTTCTGGGTGAAGGGTTGGGATGAAAGCACTGGTGTCGGAGCACTGCAGGCTGTTTATTCTGCCCCAGCTCTGATCTGACCCACGGTGCCAAATAATTTGCCGGTTTACATCTGTGACAAATCTTTTCTGGCCTAAGTGGTTTGTAGTGTAGTGTAGCGCCACCAGTGGTGAAAAACTCCAGAGCACACCTTTAAGCTGCAGATTGTTTTATCAGTATAAAGTCAATGTCTGTAACTTCCACTCATTGTGTCGTCCTGTGCATTGCAGAAGATCAGTGATCAGTGAACACTGAAGTCCTTGCCCCCCTCCCTCCCACCCCCAATTTTGCAACTAAATTTGAATTAAGTGGTACATTTCACTTCACTCCAAACCAATTTGCAACACAGTATGATTACCGCAATCAACTGACACCGGGATCCTGGGGTCCAGGCCACTTGGGAATCAAGCAATGAAAAAAAAAACTATTATTCTGAAACATAAAATAAAATAAATAATTTCTAGATTGACTTTGTAAACAGTCATTTGTGTGAAAAAACATCCTAACTAATGTCCAGATTGTTAAACTAATCCAGATTGGTTAAAGGTGGAAATAGCAATACAAGATTGCTGCTGCTGACAATTTTAATGAAACAGCACACATGTTTAAATAGGAACCAGTATAAGCCAAAAAAGAGCCGAATGAGGATCAATGCTGCAGTTGCACACAAGTGTAATTACATGCTCAAGTTCTGTCGAGTAGAGAGGCTAGAGTACTGGTGGTCCACATCGCAGTAACCAGAATGAAAAGTCCACACTGATCACATTTTTGCGTGTGCTCACAGTGAAGCAGAGTAAGCCTACACACTGCTAAACTGCAGCATTTCATCACTAATCCGCTTCCCAGTTTAATTAAATCTATAGTTAAGGTCGCAGACTCCAAATACAGCTCACACATGGAGGTGGTGGACAGCAGACTGGGGGGGCTGGTGCAGTCCTCCTCTCTGAATGGCCCTGCTATCACTTAGCAGAGATTGTCTGCAGCGGCTTGATAACTGGATGAATCCCTTTAATCTATTTTCATGTACCCTTGATCCCCTCACTGGTGTTTTCAGCATGCTGCCAACCACACACACACACACACACACACACACACACACACACACACACACACACACACACACACACACACACACTTCCTGTTTCAGTCACCAGTAAGTGACAAAGGCTGGGTGTAATTCTGGGATTGGGTTGTTGCTGTCCAGAGGTGAAGCCTTCAGGAAACAGAAGTGATAACTTTCAATTTCTACAAGTTGTCTTTGATCCACTTTTTTGAGATAAAGACCAGAGAGTCAGTGAAAGAAGAGAGCACGAAGTTGGCAGTGTCTGAAGGAATTCATTCACTTCTTGTTAACTTGACTGCAGTTTCCTACCTAAACCTTTACCTATATCTATAAAGTTCAATAATTAGCACTGTTTAATCAGTCAGGATCAGAATCAGAGTCACTTTATTCACCAAGTTACATCCAGGAATGATCCACAGGTGGGGAATAGTGAAAAATTACATAGAACAAATGTAAAAAATAATATGGGAATTTTGGGTTAATTGCATTGAACTATTTCTTGGAAAACCAATAAATACAGTATACAGATTTTATATTTGACTAGCTGTCTCCCCAGCTAATTACACTCTGACTCCAGCACCACAAGGCACAGACTTGAAACTTGTGTCAATCACTTCAACTCAACTACTGAATAACAGGCTACTACAAAACTGAAATAACCTGACAGTTGCATTATAACATGCAGTTTAGTTGACAAATATTCAACAGGTTAGCTAGTTTGTACGTTCACTTTAGATGTTTAAAAATGCTAACATCATCATTAATCATTGTCAGCTGTTAACATGTCATGCACAGGATGATTAGTACAAAACATATGACAAACACTGACATTAATTCGGATTATTGGCTGTGAAGTAGTGTATCTAAGTATAGAGTATCTAAAATTACTCAAAGGAGTACATAAACATACTTTACAAACAGTGTTTTTACTTTTAGAGGCATTTCAACCAGGAGAGACGAGTCTGTGAAGGAAGATCATTTATTACAACAGACATTGATGGTGATATTGATAACAGAACTTGACAGAGAGTCTTTGGCGTTTTGGACTCTTGAAGATTCTCTATCCGAGCCGACGCAGGATAAACCCCCCAGGATGGGTGATTCGATTTCAATTCACTTCCATCTTATTTGAATAGCACCAAATCACAAATCAAGTCATCTCAAGGCACTTTACATACAGACCATACTCTTTAAGAGTTACTGACAGAGACCCAACAGTTCCCATCATGAACAAGCACTTGGCGACGGTGGCGAGGAAAAACTTCCTTTTAACAGGCAGAAACCTCGAACAGAACCAGGCTCAGTGATGGACAGCCGTCTGCCGCGACTGGTTGGGCTGGAGAGAGACTCTGCAGCTTCGGTGACGCATGTGCTCTTAGATGAGGAGAGGGTGACTGATTCCTGAGCCCAGACCGGGATCTGCCTCCTGAGCCCAGACCGGGATCTGATTCCTGAGCCCAGACCGGGATCTGATTCCTGAGCCCAGACCGGGATCTGATTCCTGAGCCCGGACGGGGATCTGATTCCTGAGCCCGGACGGGGATCTGATTCCTGAGCCCAGACGGGGATCTGATCCCTGAGCCCGGACCGGGATCTGATTCCTGAGCCCAGACCGGGATCTGCCTCCTGAGCCCAGACCGGGATCTGATTCCTGAGCCCGGACGGGGATCTGATTCCTGAGCCCGGACCGGGATCTGATCCCTGAGCCCGGACGGGGATCTGCCTCCTGAGCCCAGACCGGGATCTGATTCCTGAGCCCGTACGGGGATCTGATTCCTGAGCCCGGACCGGGATCTGATCCCTGAGCCCGGACGGGGATCTGCCTCCTGAGCCCAGACCGGGATCTGATTCCTGAGCCCGTACGGGGATCTGATTCCTGAGCCCGGACCGGGATCTGATCCCTGAGCCCGGACGGGGATCTGATTCCTGAGCCCGGACGGGGATCTGCCTCCTGAGCCCGGACAGGGATCTGATTCCATGGGAGAGGGTGAAGAAGATGACGATACTTCCAAGGTGAGGCGGTGATGGGGAGGTGGAGGGGCAGATCACCGGCATGAAAGAGCTATGGCAGAGAAAGATCATATTTTAAAAGAAGAGCACAAAGATGATAGGTTAACAATGAGGGTGTGGCACCGTGCTATTGGCTGGAAGCGAACAGCTGGATAGACTAACAACAGGAAATGAGCCTGAGCATGCGCAGTAAGAAAGATGAGGAACAGCTTGTGAATGGAAGCGTTAATGTCTTCCTGGCTGAACTACAGCTTCATTTCATCATGAAATTTTAACTGTATAGTGGCTCTTGATGTACAGATCACCAAAGTCATTGCATTTAATATATGGAGATTAGCAAAATGCTACTCTGAAATCATTAAAGCCATTTAAAAAAAATAATAATTTTAAATTTTAAAATTCTTTACATTTGCAGTGACTTGTGTTGTTTAAATATTCTAATTGCTTAAATAAGTATCAGGAGCCTTTTATATGTTTCACTTGATATTAACTGATTTGATTTAGTACATATTACTTTATTTCTATTGGTTATTTATTCATATAATTTTGTCCCTTTTCATCAGACGTGTCTGTACATAATATCATGAAAATCCATCCAGTCCATTTATCATGATATTTCACACAAACATTGCCCTCCCTGGAGTTAAACAACTCATCGATGCTTCCAGGTTGCATCATGTGAGCATGAGTGGCATGTTGACACTGAAGGCGAGGGCCTACTCACAAACATCACATGGACAAGGTTACACAGCAGCCTGTTGTTTCTCCAAGTCTCAGAATGTATTTCTCACATTCACCACTGTCGCAGTTAAGGAATGACTTTGCTTCAACATTGTAACAGTGATAAATAGAAGCGTTCAGGTGAGTCATATCTTTACACCAAAATTAGATTGTATATGCAGTTTTGTTAAACGCAGGTAAACCCGCTAAGAAAAGGCAACTGAGTCCTTTCTCATTGCCTTTCTGTTTCTGTCTGGTGTGTCACATTGTGTCATAAATATGCCTGAAATAAGGTTAAGCATGAAAACACCCGACAACGTTGAGGCAGCTATTATTTTATATTTTAATTTCAGATACTTTTTATGTATTTCAAACTAAATGCCGACTGAATGATGTTGCCATTGCACTTCGTCCCCAGACTGTTAAAACGAATAAAGATATTTTCTTAGCTGTTTACATAACGATAATAACTTCAACATGAATCACAGCATGGTGCAGCTGGGTGTCATGTTTCCATCAGTGCTGATCAGAGGTAGAGATGATAAATACCAATGACTGTATGTTTGAATGTTGCAGGATGATTTGAATCAATGGTGATTGCATCCATTCCCACTAAGGACAACAGCCAGGTGTTTGTTAGTGTGGGTTTTTGTTCCCGGTGTGAAGAGTTGCAGGGAAGCCTCTCACAGCTCAGAGCAGGTGGAAGAGCAGCACAGCCACTTTAAAGAGCCTGTCTTTGTTGGTCTGGAGTTTGTAGTGTGTCTCCGGGGCATTTCTGTCTGAGTCATTCCGACCTGGAACAAAGCTCACAGATAAGTGCCTCGGCTAAAGTACTGGCTTCCAAGAAATATACTTTTGTTCTTAGACAATGTCAAATGGAGTCTTGTGAAGAAGGATAAGTAAAAACTAGTGGAAGTGCTTCCTCTGCGAAGAAGTGACAAAAAACAGCGACGTGAAAAGGCAACTTAAGGTGTGATGAAGACGAAAGTTGGTTTTCTTTGGCCTTTAACAGCAGAGGGAAAGTAAACTTTATTGGATTTTTCTAATTAAGTTTGTGTGGATTACTGCCATATTACAAGAGAGCCAGAGTTTGTAACTGATATGAATTCAGGAGTAGGTAGGGGAGTTTTTCTAACATGTAACCCTGCATTGGTTGTGATGACTCGATCGAAACAAATCAGATTCCAGTCTCTAGTATTTTAGCAGAAAGTGATGGACTTCTCTGAGCATACTTGGGAGTGTTTAGTACTTTAACACATTGTGAAGTTTGTCATGTTTCAGTGTTGAAGCAAGTCAGGTTTTACTGTCAGGAGTCTTTAACAGATGTTTCTTTCTTCCCTCTACACTAACAACATTTAGTGTTAGCCCCATTGCTAATGCAGTCACACTGTGTATGTCACAGCATTTCAACCAGGAGAGACAAGTACGTGAAGAAAGGTTTATTTAAGTTTATTACAACATGTAACATTGATGATGATATTGACATTGAAACTTGACAGAGAGTCTTTGGACGTCATGACTGAATCTTTACTGTCTGAGCCGTCACTAGATGAACCCCCCCCGAGTCCTGACACTGGTGGTGGTGGTGCAGACTGAAGCCATGTGGATGAAGAAGTGGATGATCACCAGCATGAAAGAGCTGGGGCAAAGAAAGATGTATTTTAAAGATGATAGGCTAATGATGAGGATGGAACACCGCGCTATTGGCTGGGAGAGATCAGTTGATGTGACAGCCCCAAACCCTGACACCTGGAAATATAGGTGAGCATGTTTGGGAGGAAAGATGAGAAATATCTTGTGATTGAAAAGCATGATTGTCTTCCTGGCTGAACCTGCACTACAGCTTCATTTACTGACATGTGTCATAATCTGTCTGAGTGAAGAGCACTACATACTAAGCTCCATTCAAAATCTGAGGTCAAAGGTGAAGAGTAAAACTCGCATAAACAAGAATGAAGGGTTTATTTATTCTTGATAGTATATTGAGAAGTATATAACTACATAATACATGAATCAGCAGTTTATTGTAATAAGAGTATAACTTAATTTTAAGGTCAGTTAACAATAATGGACGTAGTTTACATACAGTTCTGTTGTGTCACCATGTGTAAATTATGTTATTGAAAAGAGTTGTGGGAATTAATGAAGAACCAATTCAAAGTTTGACTAATTTTTTATTTTTAAAAAAATGGTTAATTGTGTGTGGGTAGACATTCAGCTCATCCTGCCTGAGGAAGTGTGGCTGCAGTGTCTCTCTTCCTGCACTGCTCCCATGAGGCGTGCACTGAGAGCACAGAGCTCTATATCTGTCTCAACTGTGACCATGAATACAAATAGAGAATTTATGATCGTAATACAGCGAATGAAAGCACTCAGACTGTTCATACTGTTGTTGAACATCGTTTGATAAAACTGAAAAATGTAAATGAAATGTAATAATTTTTTATTGAGATAAAGGCATAATGTGTTGTACATATTAGAAAGGGAAATGCCAGACATTTTTAATACAAAGAATAATATAAACAATTCAAGCTTATCTGTTACTTTCATGCTGTCTGACAGGGTCAAAAGTAACAACTTCCTTTTGAAGTTATACCTTAACATTTGCACAAAATAGCACCTGGTATCTATAGAACACACAGTGAGTTGTGGATGATGATGGAAATTTGTTTCTGTTTGTAACATTATCTTTCAAATTGAGGTTTATTTGAAAAATGTTAGCCTGAACCAGCCACCCCCTAAAGCACAGGCTAATGGTAAGGCCTATTATTTTGCAAGTATTTGGACATGAAAAAATATGTTTTAGTGCCCCAGTCAGACGCCTACATCAGGATGTAAAGTCAGCAGCAGATTCTAAGGTACTAGTACTCGGAGAGGAGACCTGTGGCGAAGTTGCTGTGGAGGTGATGATGGTGGACCAGTAGGAGGCAGTCTTCACTGGGGTCCAGGTGACGTGAGTGGTGTTGTTTATTAAGGGTGTTTCACACCTGTAGTTTGGTTTATTTGATCCAGACCAAGAAAAGAAAATTATACTTGTTACACAGTTTGTGTTTCCACTGACTTTTTGCAAACAAAGTCATACTGACTGACAGGTAACTCATTCATTGGACAGTTTTGATGATGTCATCCTGCGTCATCATTGCTACAGGAACCCTCTGGAAAATCAGATTTCAATGACTAACCACAAGTCATGCTGCACTCAACTGAATCTTGTGCCATAATATTAGAGTGGGGATATTGCTACAATGTTCACTACACGTCACTCATCTCACTGCTGAAATAAAGAGAGGAGGACACAGGGTCAACAAACCTCTGTTTAAACTCATGTTCACTTTCAGACTGATCAAGGAAAATCTCTGCACGCAAATGCTGCTGTGCATATTGTATGTGCTACCATGGTTACCAGGCCATTACATATGCCATATATATAGCAAGTGCCCTAAGTTTAAAAGTAATTCTGTGTTCTGTCCTACCTCACTTTGTGTGTTTTTGTCTTTTTCTGTATGTGAATTTCCTGTAATTTCCCTTTGGGGAAATCTATCTACCCTCGGTCCTGAACACAATTCAGGCAGCGATTACATTTTCCACCACAATGTAATTAGGATTAAAGAACTGACTCATTCTTAAACATGATTTTAGGGTAAAGGGATGCACAGTTGGTAAAACTTGCCATGTTATTTAATAAATAAATAATGAAAAACATTGTTTATATAAGCACATTTAAAAAGTGTCAGTTCACCCAACAAATAACTCACCTGTCACTAGTGGCGTCTAGTCATTAGAGACTGTTTGTCCGGGCATGAAGACATCGACCTCTGTGATTTCCAGCTCCATCCAAATGGAGCTCATGTTGCTCACAGCATTGAAAAAATACAATTAAAATCATCAGCAACATCTTTTTGCAGAGACAGTATCACCGTTTCTCTGGATCATCTGCAGGCTTTTCATTGGAGACAAAATAAAAGAAATAATAAATCATTTCTATTTCTAAATCTGATTTGCTTTTGTTGTTGTGTATTGTGTGTTGTCATTTGAGTGTTCCAACCCTTAAAGTAAAAAGAAGCTCATAGATGAAATAATCATGACATAGAAGCCTACTTAAATGATCAGACTAGCAGACACACTGTCAGTTTGGATAAAGTCATGAAGTGTGTACTGTGCATTACTTGAACCCCCCCCGGGCAAGTGCTCATTGCATGGCCTGTCCCATATTTCACCACTTACCAGGTGGCCTTACCAAGACAGGAATAACAACTGTGCAATCTGCTGACACTGTGTAGGCTGCAAAGCATTTGATTTTTGTGCAGCACATTTGATCATTCAGAGTTCGGTTGTGTGGATCTGATAAGCCGCCGACACGCTCTGGTAAAGTGGTGTTCCCATGAAGAATCTATTTACCGACAGTGATGCCACCCTCTACGCTGTTCTTTCAGGGAAGCTGGCTCTGACTGGCTACCATAGTAACTAACACCGACTTGCATCCTTTTTCGAGCCTGACCTCCCACCTATTTCCCCCCACTGAGTGAGTCTGTGTGCTGTGGGGGATGGGTTGGGAGCGGGGGTGTATGTATACCTACTGCTGTGCATGTATGTGGGTTATATGCACCACAGCGGGGGTACTGAGGGGTTTTCACTGTAAAAGCTGCAGGGTACATTACACGCTAATGGATCCCAACAAAACCCCCTTTCAGAGCCGACTGTCAAACAATAACGTCTGAGGATGGAAGAGCACTTGGTGGCCTTTTTGCAGCACAAAAATGGGCTGCAAACTTTTCACTCCCAAACATCATGCTGGCATACCCAAAGTATAAATATATAAAGGGCACTCAAAATACAGAAAATGTATGAATTATTAATGCAACCTATGCTGGACAGGAAGAAGGCAGTTTCACAGAACAAACCAAATAAACAAAATGTTTGTTACAGTCTGTGGAATGCATACCTGTTCCTGATGTGATGTTTCCAGTTTGTCACACTGATTCTGTGCAGCAGTGTGTATGTGCTCCCACTGGCTTCCTGAAGATGCTCGTGTGTGTGCAGATGTGCAGAACACACAGATAATGTTTCATCACAGAGAGGTTGTCTCTCACAGCTCTTATACACAATGTGGGATAACATATGGTGAAATGGAGCGATGAAAGAGCAAAAATGAATTTTCTGCTTTGATTTCTGTTTAAAGGAGCTCCGAAGGTGGTGGGCGTGCGTGCATTCTTTGATTTCATTCATGCATTTCACTCCAGGCCTTTGCAGAATCCAGGGCCTTAATAGGCAGAAACACTCGTCTTCATTTGCATGGGACTCATCGAATATTTATTTTTTTATTTGGGATCAGTGACGGCCGATGAATAATTTAGTCAGCTTTTCTACCTCGCCTCCAGGGTCACGCTGAAGGTCCACCTCCCAAAAACTCCCCATTATCTCCAGCTGACTGCATTAGCAGTGCCACGGCGGAGCCCCACGCTGAGAGCCTCCTGACCCTGCTGATGAAGGAGTTCTGGGGAGAAGAAGGTGACATCATCAGACGAGGACAGACTCCAGGCTTTTCTTATGGGCAGCGCTTTGAGGCAGCTGGCAGGCTGAAAACACATAAACGTTCATGAGTAAAATACAAATCTTTTGGCTCCTTTATTCATTTTGTTCTGCAGCCCAAGATTTGTCTGATCCTCACTCTGAATATTTATGTGGACGGCGAAAGTCAACCTTTTCTCTTTTGATGAAGAGGAATAGATATCCCCATTCACTGAAGCCTGACTGTAATGAAAATTCAGTTTTACCAAGAAAGTAGTAAATAAATGTATTGTTTTGACTTGTTTAATTACTTACTTCAAAAACTGAAAAAAAATAAAATATTACTTGTGTGTCTGTCTGGGATAGTGTACCAAATAACAATGTCCATAATTTGACTGGTGCAACATTCTTTTGACTAATAGCAGGAAAACCATGTGTTAATGAGATTAACAATACGCTCTCATATTGGAATGTTATATAAGAGTCTGTTAAGCCATGATCACTAATGTGACTTTGTGACAGGACCCTGAACATGAAGCACTGGCCTCAAACACAGTTAACCAGCTGGAGGCGACATCTTTAGCCTTGATTAGTCCTATCAGATTTGAGCAACCTGGTCAGGACAAACACAGCACTGCAGGTAGGTAGATACTGTAGGTATCTAACACTAGCAATAGCAAACTTGTTTTTATCATCCATCCACAGGACACACATTTTTATGTTTGCAATGGGGAACTGCAGCTGTCACTCACACACTCTGTTTTGAAAAATTAAAAAAAAACATATATGCACAATAGCTGTTGTGTCATTAAGTTCAACTTCAATTTTAATTGAGTTTTTTTCTGAAAAAAAGGAAAGACTCATGAATCCTTGAAGCAGTTTCTTTTGATATCGCTGCTGAAGGAAACTGTTGAAAGGCATCAACTTTCAATCCCAATCACAAAATCAACAGCTGAGTTTCAGATGCCTTCTCCAAAGAAAATGAAGTAACCCTGCAGCGCTTATTTTTTTACACTGAAAACCAACTGAAAATCAATCTGTACAATTTCCTCTATCTCTGCCCTGATTCACACATACAGGGGGAACAAGACTGCTTTTTTGGCAACCAGTTAGTTTTGTGAAATCAGCTTTGCTTTCAGCAGAGTTCCCTCCCATGTGGCCATTAGGGCTGCTGCTTAGTCCTCACAATACGGCATGCTACTGCGTCCGTGTGTGCATGTGTGTGTGTGATGTCAAGAGAGTGTGTAGGGCTCGGCTCTCCATTACAGCTGTGATTAATGGCCAAAATGAAACACAGCTTGGACGTGAGGGAAAATGATTTCTCGCACAGCCTGTCTTAAATAGAGAGATTCTATTTACCCTTCCCTCCCTCCCTCTCTCCCTCCCTCCGCATCTTTCTGTCTGTCTCTGTCTCTCTCACTCTTTCATCATTCTCTTTTTTCAAATCATTTATGAACTCACACGTCGCCGTCCTCCTCCTCATCCTGTCTCTGTCTTTTTGTTCTTTTGATTTTCTCTGTCTTTACTCAGCCATCAGTCTATATCTCACTGACTGCCCGTTTTCTTTTCTCTCTCGCTCTGTATCTGTCTCTAGTCTCGCTCCTCACCCTGTCCAAACCCATCTACTCCCGCTCATATTGTCTCTTCATTCACTTTGCTCACCCCTGTCCCTTTATTTATTCACAACTGTCTTGAATATGCTGTCATTTATGTACTGCTATCCAATGTGTTGAAGCTTGTCATTTTCATTTGTTGTTGTCTGTGAAAGTCAATGTTTAATTTGTATTCCTCCATACTCACTCCATATATATATATATGTGTGTGTGTGTGTGTGTGTGTGTATATATATATATATATATATGTATATATATATATATTTTACATACCTATTTATTATCAAATGATAATTGATCTTTAGAGCAACAACAGTTTAGCTATAGTATCTACTTCAATTTTACATGATAAGTTCCATATGAATGATAGAGTGTGGTCATTTTTGAGTTTAAGGTGTGTCTGTGACAGTGTGTGTGGTATTGTTTTCACCCTGTGAGTCTGTGTGTGTGTCATGATGGCAAAATGTGCTGCTGGAGACACTTATTGTAGTTGGAACTAGCACAGAAGCAGTTTTAAGTACTGCCAGGTGTTTATATGTCTGTCTGTGGACCAATTTTCTCCATGTGATATTGTCACAACTGTGCAAGATGCAGTGCTCTAAACTTCCCATGCTGTGACTGGAGACTACAGCAATGAGGTTCACTTTTTTATTTTGGAGGTAAGGCAGATTTCTGAATTGTTCAATTAAGTCATACATTATAGTTATATATAATTATCTAATTCTCTGGAAAATGGCTACAGCAAACCCAGGTTTTCTGTGGCTGTCATGTTTTCATTCACACTAATAGTATTAGAGTCAGTATGACATCTCAAGCTTCTTACCTGTCTGCTTCGAGTAATTTACTTTCCTTGTAATTTTTTTATATATACTCCAGGTAAAAATTTGTTAAGGAAATGACTGTACATGCAGTGCAAGGTATTACGCTTGGTAAGATACAACTGACCTGACACTGAGAGTTAATAGGCTTGTCAATATGCAGGAGATGTGTTACAGAATTTATACACGATTTGTATCCGTCAACACGGAGAGTTCTCCAACATGAGTCATTAAAAAAAGTTAACACCAACTGCCCTGCAGGACCCAGTGGTGGGTCAATCCATGCAAATGTGTGCAAATATCCATTGTTCAAATCTGCAGGAATTCCACATGTAATTTTGAAACAAAAGGCACACATCTGAAAATATGTGACAAAAACTCCAAAAGTGCATTCCAGTTTGCAAAACAGCAAATACATGTTCTCAGAACTCTTTATAAAATCAGCAATATTACATAATGGAGCCTGCAAAGAAAATACTGAAACAAAAAAAATTCTTTACTTAAGACATGAAAAGACACACTGCTTTCTTTTCTGCAGTACATCATATCATAAGTTCACATCTACAGTCATTTAGTGAAACAAAAGTGAAATTAAAATAAACACCATACATGTTTATTATGCTGTATCTTGCCTGTCATTGGCATCAGGCTATATATTTACACACATTTCATCAACATCTTCCATTGTTTTTGGCCTGGTTCAGATTGCCAGCTCAAATCATGCTTGACATATCCAGATTACATACAGATAGAGTCTGGACAGCAAAAAAAAAAAAAAAAAAAAAACGCAAGAGGACCAAAATGGATCCAAGCCACATTTGGAGGTGGTTTGAAATGCAATTACAATCAGATTTCTATAGTCAGTCTCTGTCCAGATGCTTTGGCCACTCAAATCAGATTTCATAGTGTCTTTTGCATCACTCACAATGCAACACACAACGACAATGCCAAACCCAAAGTACTGGGTGTGCATCAGAGCGACTGAGCAGAATCCATTCTGCTTCTACTACTGCACTGGCCTGCTCCAACTTGACAGTACAACTGTTTGGTGGGCACCCACTTTAAAGTCACATCATGTGTATCAACAACCCATGCAGATAGGTATCTTCACACACAAATCCAATCTGATCACTTGCAAATAATACAGCAGACGGTCTGCCCTAAAGATCTGAGATCTGTGAAACAAATCTGATCTGTCTGTAGTCTGAACAAAGAATTTGACTGATATGTCCATTTACATGCTTTACACAGCTTTTTGATGATGACGAATCAGATGTTTTGTACCTCTGCATGTTTTCACACAGTGAATGAGCCAACACAGCAGAACAGATTTCCCTATTAGGGAAGATTAAGAGTATAAGCAGAAGGTTCTGGGGGAATTTGCAGTCTTAGTTGGCACCAGTGCGCCTATGGAGAAAAGCTGAAAATTCTAGTCTAGATCACAAAGTGTCACAAGATAACAAATATGTCTGCCTGAATTCGGGTAATGTACAAAATGATGCCTGCATTTTTCAGTGTCATGAAATGGTGCTGCTGTAAAAGCAAGCTGAATTGGATTAGAATGAACAGTATTTAATTCAAGATTTAGCATCATGGGATTTCAGTGAACTATTTATGTGAAACATGAAAATGAAACATAATGCAGTAAACACAACAATGAGCTAATTACTTTATAAAGTTGTGCTAAATTTGTTAGCAAAATGTTGCCTGTTTACGTAATTGTGGCAGACATAGTTTAGCATTTATTTGCAGTCACGTTTTTCCATTTGAAGAATGTCCAAGTCCAATATTGCTTCCTTGAATCTCTGTTTTGGTCTCCACTGACTCCTGACACCAACTCCTGAGAAAAATGTGTCTCTTTAGCTGTTAAATATGGCACGATGTTCACCAGCTTGTTGCTAAATGTGTCTGTCTACTCTTAACCCTTTATAGGGCAAGTGACTATTTTTGGTCATTTCTGCACCATTTACAAAAGTGAAAAACGTGAAGTTTACATTTTTGAATTTCAAAGTATTTCAATGAGTGCCCTATAAAGGGTTACGTGTCCAATAAGTTAAACAGACCTTTTCCCTAAAATAGCTGCCTTCTGTTGCTGAAATCCTTTGTGAGAGAACCAAACCAGTGACTCTGCATCCTTACACCAAAAACAAGGAGCTTAAAGAAGCTAAAATGCTGTGTAGAGCTAAGGGGAACTGCTGAGTTTGGTGATAATTCTTAGTAGGTTTGTGACGAGGATATTTTACATTGTACATGTGATCAATTGTTCATATAAAAATATTGTATCTTCAGAGCAGCTAAAGGTGATATTCAAGTGTGAAATCAGAGTTTAAGATCCTGTGTGAATTAAAAGTGAAGTTAAGTCAATTACCATACAAGAATCATTAAAGGAAAAAAACATATTTATTTATGCGACTGAAAGACTGTGCTCACAGGTGAAACCTCAGTTGGATGCTGCTCACAGACTGATATGATTCACTCCTTGTTTGCACATGATGTTGACACCTGACACTCGACTTCTCGCTGCTGTGACGGCAGCTTTCTTGTGGTGAAGGTAAACGGCACATTGCTGCGTGTTGCCCTGCTGAAACAAGCCCTCTCTGGTCTCTGATGACTCTCTGAAGCTCGTCTCCCCCCCGCCCCCCCTCCCCCCTGGACCACAACAACTCTGATTTCTGTGGGAGTGCAGAGGGGACGAGGCTGAGCATGAAGGCAATGCATCAAAACGCCTTTGCAGTGTGGCTGATAACATGGCGCTGCCTCAGGAATAATAGACTTGATTGAATTAGCCATCCATTTTTCTCCACATTCATTCATCTCGCTGTGGCTTGATCCCACTGGCAGCCAAACGCTTGTGATTGAAGAGTCAGAGGAGGGGGTGGGAGACGGAAAAAGAGGAAAAAGTCAAGAGGTGAGAGGACGAGTTTGAAAGATGAAGCCGGGATGTGAAAAAGTGGACGGCTTAAATGGGAAGACGGCACTTCTGAATGTGTTTGAGTTGGGGTAGAGGAGGTCATAACGGACACCCCAGCCCCTCCTTTGTCTCTCGTCCTTCAGATCTTGTCCTTCAGCCTCTGAAAGCGAAGAACTGTATAATAGTGCTGTTCCTGCCGGGAACGTCCGACCATCAAACAGAGAGGGGAATGAGGCCTTCTCAGCTCTTGACAATTAGAGATGCCCAACAGGAAAAAAGTCCTTCACATGAATGATTAGAGTGTGGGCCACATTAATCAATGGTGTATTGAGATGAAGGGTAGTGTGGCATGTTTGAAAGGATTTCACCCAGAAACATCTGAGAGCTGAGGTATAAAAGAAACATGCTAAGAGGCATCTTTGTATTTAACAAACTGGAGCAGTATAAAACATGAAATGGTGGAGCACAGTGGAGAGAGAGGGAGGAGGTGTCACTGTGGATCATGTAAGATCCTACGGGCCCAGGTCGCTTATTAATATTCCTTTCTCACCGCATGCTTTCATGGAGGCTGAGATGGGATTGCAGCGATAACTAGAGTACATGGCGATGGATGCAATCCCCTGAATTACCTGGAACCTGACCGGCAAGCTAAGCCACCCATAAGGCAGCCTGGAAGTAAATCAATGCCTGTAATTGGTTTGTTTCCCTCCCGCACCCATGCACTGCCTGTCCCTCGCCAACTTCTCATGAACATAGTTGACACAGTCCCAATTTGTTGTGTGTATTGGTGTTTATGAAGGACAGAAACTAATAAGAGTATGTTGAGAGGGTGTCGATGAGGGAGACAGAGAGATTTAAGAGAACTTGAGTGTAAGCAGTTCATATTCTTAGCTCGCTGTAATATTTCAAAATTGCATAGAGCTATGTATTTTTTTGCTCATTTATCTTTGTTATATTTCTCCTTAAAGATGCAGGGAAAGTTCTGGTTTTATTCAGATAGGAGATTTCTGTAACTTGATTACAAAGACAGTGAATGGCTGGTTTCCAAAGATTGAAGGAAAAGATTCAGACCAAAAACACTTCAAATTCAATTAATAACTTTATCAACTGTTTGTCTTGTTGTGCCTCCATAATTATATATTTTACATCATGGATATTAAAGATTTGTTATTCATAAACTGTGTTTAAATGTGCTGATTCAAAGCCGCTCCAGGCAATTTTTAATACCTCATACCCGAATGACTAAATAGCTCGTTTGTAATTGACTTCCAAAGTGACCTCAGCTTTTCAATCCAGTGTCCCAAGAAATTGTATTAAAATTGAAAGTTTAGGAATCACACACACACACACACACACACACAGAGGACATTAAGAAACGGGTTACGAGGGTTTAGGTATGGGCTTAAATAGAGTCTTTGGTCATGTCAAACAGAGACCAAAAAGGTTGCAAGTAGAGGGGATGTAAATGACTCCACTGTCAAAGACACTTAGTTGCTGATTATTTTTGTGAGAGCAGTTTCAGTGCTGTGGTATGTTCTAAAGCCTGAAATCCTCCCAGATCATTTTTTTTCTTTAAGAAAGGATTTAATTTGCACAGAGACTACCTTTTCAAGTGTCTGGCTGATGAGTGGAACATTTGATATCATCCTGTAGCTGGTTAGTGCATTCTACACTGGGTGTCTTTAGTAAGGGTTTTACAGGAGCTGTTGTGAAGGAGCTGGGAAGATGCTTGTTTGAAGTCAATGCATGAGTTGGAGCAGTTACACTCAGTGACAGTCTTGCAAAGGTCACTTAGTGTAATACAAATACATTTTCCCACGGTTACACTTTTTTCACAGAGGTCTGTGTTTATCGGCAGCACTGCTGGCTCTTACTGAAGATCATTTATTATTGAAGAATAGTCCATGTTCTTCACAGTTTGATGTGGAGAACGGCGGGTGGGTTGGGGCAGTGTTGAGCTGATCAGGAGTGGAGAATAATATTTTAGTTTCCAGCATTCTCTGTCAGAATCCTTTCTTGCCAGATGTATTGTTTTGTTATGGCATCTTTGTATATATTTCAGTGGCCTGTGAGCCTGGCTTTCCCCAACTTTCTTTCAGTGTCTCTTAATCTCATTAACAGTGCTATTGTTTAACCATGAGGAGATTCTGTCTGTCAACTTTTTTTTTTTTACCTTTAGTGGAGAAAAGATATGTGATACAGGTGGTGTTCTTCCTGCTTAGCATCTCTGCCTGCCCCACCTCCTCTAGTGCACCTTGAAGCCGGCTGCAGGGTCGTCAGCTGGAGCCACCATTCATAGATGTTTCGCCCCCTATGCAATACGTCTTCCTGTGGGGGGACAGTGGCTGCATCTCCCCACCACCCCCTGCAGCTGACCTCATTGGGTAGTTGAGTCCCAAAGCCTGTCTCTCCTCCATAGCCACAACCAGTAACTTGTCTTCTCTGCCTCCTCAGCCAGTTGCTTGACTGCCTTCTGCAGGCTCACCCTAGACATTCCAACCACATGCAGAAGCTGGATTGCTGATCTGCCAATGAAGCCCCTGCATCCGACTTCTACTGGGTGAATGGTCACAGTCGAGCTCACCTCTTTGCACTCTGCTGTCAACTGAGAGCCACTTGAACTCATAAGCTGCTGGTACTCCCTCCTCCCAGGGGACCGTGAGCTTGATTGCGAGGACTTTCCTAGCAGCTTTAGACCTAATCACCACATCAGGTCTTAGTGATGTCTGTTTGATCTCAGTTGGAGAATCCAGCTGCTTGCCTAGGTCGACACGCATCTCTGGGATTGGACAGGGTAGGGTATCATACGCTGCCCTGATCAGGAAGCTGAGGCATGGCTGCAGCGTGTGCCAGATGTCAGCCCAGGTTAGGCAGCACTCTTGATCTAATCCCTTGTGGCTTTGAACCAGAATCGGGCAGGTTCTCCCCAGCCCAAACCTGCTGCTGTGTTGGACTCTTCCCAGGACCTCCTTGTGCTTCAACCTGCTGATGACTTGGTTGACCTCTGCCTGAGCTCTCCACCTGCGCCCAGTGCTCCCACTGGACACCCTTTATCAGCTGGTCCCTGGATTCCTTCAACTCAACTACAAAACGGGTTTTCTCCTGCCTGTATCCAGGTTTAAGGATTTCAGTGGAAGCTGCAGGGCATTCTTGGCAAAAAGGCCTGTGTCTGAGTAGCAGCAGGAGAGGCCTAACCATTTCCTAATGTAGTTGTTGATGGTACTATATCCATTCTGCTGGCCACTGAAGATGGAACTTCGCTCACTCTTAGTGACCATTACACGCTGGACAAGAGTGAACTGATAGCACCACACCTTCAGTTTTCCAGGGAGCTGGCTGCTTGCAATCCTTGAGAGACTGTCTATTAGTTATTATTGCACAACCAATGGCGATACCGACTTCCAGCTGTTGCCATCCTCGTGAAGCATTCTATTTTGAAGCACATGTGAAGGTTGCTGAAGTACTTGGCAATGATGTTGGTGCCGCATGTTGGTCTGTGGAAGAATCCCAGTGCAAAGTTGACCAGCTTGTGCAGCACTGAAACATGTGCATTCGCCAAGTCCAGCCACACCACGTGTAGGTAACCCCTCTCTCTTTTAGCATGCTATATTTAAGCAGTAAAAGAATTTTCAACAATGTGTGCTTAATATGAGCTCATGATATTACAGCTTTGGCATCTAGGGATGTCTTTTGACCCAAAAGTTCCCTTTTAGTTTTTGTTGAGTTTAGGTTATCATCAAAAAACACACAGTGTTGGTCATAAATAGGTAATTGTAATACTCAAACATTGTTAATTTTGTCAAGTCCAAAATAAGAAAAAGTCAAAGAAGGTCCCAGTCAGAATGGTGTCGGGCGTATCCAGTGTGGAGTTTCCAATAGTTCCTCTGGCCCTCAGCCTAGCCATGATTTTCTAATTGCTGGTGTGATTAGCATTTAATTGCCTTTTCAAGCAATTCTGTATTATATAGCACCCAGAAAATGTACATTTTATTTAATCTACAGCTGTAATGTTGACACAACAGTATTTCCCTCCTGTAAACTGGTGCTTCCACCTGATGTGAACTTTACATTCGTAAATTACACACAGCACAGTCATGATAACTAAAGCCAAAATAGATGAAAAAAAAAGAGGTCAAAAGATACAGCACTCTCTCGTGAGAGTGAAACCATCCTCCTTTTAAAGGCTGAAAATAGTTTCCCTGTAAAAGCAGACGAGCTAAAAGCCAACTTGACACCTTGTATGCTCATGAAATATTTATCAGTTTTGGTTTGTCACTTGTGTGTTAAGCATTCAGTTCAACCAGTAGTTTGTAGGTAGAGCCAGACAGTGGTAGGGTTTTTTCATGTTCATTCCGTAAAGACCACAAATAATCCAATACTTTTGTCCAATGTTTCATCATCTGTCATATTTAAGGGGAGCAGAAAATATGTCAGCCATCCTTTTTGTATGTGTAAGATGATATTTAACAGATTCTGAAATGCTGCTGTGAGTGAAATTTCAAATTGCCTGATCTCCATCAAGAGTCATCATTTTTATGATTTGCTGGGTCATGATTCGAAAACCATGATGACTCAAGGAAATGTCCTGATTGTTTGTTGAAGCAGCGGCGCGTTGTCAGACTGTGGATTGAGGACCAGCTTTTCCAATCTCCCACCTCTGAACTCGAGCAATGAGGGAGAAAAGTGACCTGAGATCAGGGTTTATGGGTTTGCACATCTGATCTCCGCAGTTCTGTACACAGACAAATGCCTCGACCTATTTTCTGCTGTCTGAGGTTGAACAAGGCTGCAGCCCTGCTGAGATGAAACAGGGGGGGTTGATGCACTCCTTCACCTCTACACCCTTCAATCCTCTGCATAGATCTTCTCTCCTCACTTCCACCCCTGCAATCTCCCCCATTCCTGCTCCATTCCCCCCCCCCTCCCCTCTCCTCTCTGCTTTGCCTCTTTAAATTTATCACTCACATACCTGTGCCTCTGGTATGCTCTCGGGCCCTGTCACCAAGGAGAGGGGGCAGCAATCTGCCGAAGAGAGCAACACCTCATTTCTGAATGACGTGACACCCACCTTGGTGGAGTCGACGTGAGGTCAGACGCGGCAGAATGAGATGCCGCGCCCATGTCGGTCAGCCTGTAACATGTGGCAGAGGTGAAATGTGTGGCCACATCACTGTCTTCATAATAACCACCTTCCCTGTGGGGGGGTGTGAGTGTTGGCGTACTTGTGCTGTCTGTGTTGCAACTGCAGCATGAGTGAGTGTGTTTCCTCCTCTGTATTTATCTTTGACATGTTGTTAAGATTGTTTCAGTTTATTACAGCAGGGTCTTTTGCATTATTGTAGCCATTATTCGCGATGGTCATAGTGCTGAAGTTTTTCCCATGATTTCAAAGTCATCATTTTACAGGATTTCTCTCTTTTCATGTTCAGTGATTTTATAAACATTCATGAAATTCAGATTCTTACAGATATTTTTTGTAGAACAATTTTTTTTTCTTGCAAGTACACAATCTTTGGAGAAATCACAGTGCTAGCCAATGCACTTGACTTGATTTTTTTTTCAAGATATACTCTACTACATTTTGATTAGAACAACGAGTCCTTATTCAATGTAAATCTCTGTAAAGCTGAGGATAATTCTCTCTAAATTTATCATGACAAGTGACCAATTTCACATATTTGCCTTTTTTTCATATTGCATTTTACACATCATTATTAAGACAATTAATCCAAGGAATTTTTTGCTCCACAGAGAAACTATATACAGTGGTTTTGCATTAAAAGTAATTGGACTAAACTGCTGCAGAAGCTATATGTAAAAAGTTGATCTAGGTATATTAATGTAATAATAAGCTTTTAAAGTTGGACTATAGATATAGTAGTTGTGTGGAAGTGCTTTGTTTCAGTACTCATAAGAACCCACTATGAACATCAGGGATCCTCTAGATATCTTTCCTGAGAAATGGGGAAAGATTTTTAAAAATCCCAGGAAATATGTCGAGCCGAGTTCTTTGTGTTCAGTCCTAGCTGGTTATTGTACTCACCATGACACATGCTGAGATCTGAACAGAGCATCACTAAAAACAAGTCACATGGGTAAAGAAACATGCGCTGATGATCAGACAGGTTTTGAACGATCCCTCAGGTTAGCTAAATCAAGGTCAAATGATTCCCCAACCTTCTGCTGTAAACTTCCATCTCAGACTGAATTCCTAGTGCACCGTGTGTTTTATGTCCAAATAACATGATTCAGATAATGTGGCCGGCCTGTTGCCATATAGCCAATAGACATGATGAAGAAAATTACAAATATGAGACCAATAATAAACCGTAACTGTCCTTTAGGGTGAGGACAGGAGGGGCTCTGTGCCCTCTATTGATGGATTTATTCTCCAAACATGAACAGTCTCTCAAAGTTTGTGTGTGTGTGTATGCAAGTGATGTGACAGCATTGTCAAGGACATGGCAACGAGACGAGTGCCCCTGTCTCACACAGGTACAGAAGCCTGGTGTAATCACATCTCCCCAGGTACCATGTCATACCTGCCTGTCATACACACACACACAGAGACAAAGACACGCGCACACACATCAGAATCACATTAAGTCTAGCCGCTGTGTTCCACTCAGGTCATTCCATTTGCTTTGATCAATCCATTGAAAGTGATCCAAGCCTGGTCCAGTGCCTTCTACTGACAAACAAGGGGTCCAGTGGCTGTCAATAGAGGGGCCATGCATTGCATTTAGCTCTGCTGCCATGCTTATCGGGTGAGAGCAGGACTCTCTGTCTCTCTCTGGCCGATGATCAAACCCACGCATGCCTCTTTGACCCTTTGTATAACAGCTTCTCCCATGAGAAAACAGACATGCTCACATGCTTAAAACACCCAACCCTACCTACCCTCCTCTTGTGCATAACTTAGCGTGCTGATACTTAGCAGAGTGTGCATGGCTGTGTTTGCTCTGATAGTTCCAACAAGCACGGCGATGCTGAGAGCACAAACACGCGCAGTAACACCTTGGTGATAGCAGGAACAGAGAGACTCTCATCACGAGTCCTGCAATCCAATTTTCACATTATGCGGGCGAATCATTGTTGCCAGGCAATAGCATATCGATGGTTCCCTTAACTTGGCACGACGAGCTCTGTCTGCATTTCTCTGACGGTCTAATGGCGGCAGAAGACGCTCCGTCACACCCTCTTGAAAGCTTCTGTTGTTCACATTATTATTACTCTCATGCTCATATCAGAGCATCGCAGGTTATGGTGTCCTTAGGGGGCAAATGAAGGAAAGTGAGATTTGTGCTCAAATAGTGCTTTGCATGAGTAAGAAGTGGAAAAAGCTGGCAACCTTATCCCGATACAGACTAATTTAAAAATCAATACATGATAAAACTGTGCTCCTCGAAGTAAGCAGCATTTCAAACAAGAGCATTTATCAGCTAATGTTTCGCCGGTGCTTTAGCGCATAGGAATATCAATATCTGAATTTAAGAGTAAAACTTTTTTCACTATTATTGTGCATGGGAAGTTAAGCTCCCTACTAGAAATAAACACCGCCATCTAGTGTTCTTTGTGGCTCATGCCTGTGGGAGAGCAATCACAGGATGAAAGAGGCAGAGATGGAGACGCCTTCAGAGCCACGTTCAGACTGCTCTCTGTGCACTAACACCTCGTCTCAAGCTCCGCTCTCCGCTTCCTTATCTGGTTCACAGCCAGACAAACAGATGCACATGAGCGCCACAGAAACCCAGCAGCAGACAGACTCATAGCACAGAACATCTAGGATCAATAGCTTCCTGGGACCGCAGCCAGAAACACTTGTCTCCTCCCTGTAGTCAGTGCTCACTATCTGTGTCACTTTACTTATGTTAACAGAGGAATTCTATTCTAGGTTAGGCTGTATTTTCTTATTAGACAACGGGATCTATCACAATACAAACACTTCCACCCAGCTTTCAGGTGTCACTCAGCTCCCAGTAAATCCTCACATGTTCTCCTCCTCTCTTCCTCCTCACAGGGAACAAAAAGCACCAGCGCATTCATTGCAGTGTGGGTTTGCTTTGTGATGTTGTGCAGTCAGTAGAAGTCTCGACCACAGAGATGCCTGATAGAGCCGGCTGACAGAAGGCAGCAGGAGAAATTCCTCCAACACCAAGATTGCAGAGGCATTTTTGTTGCTTGTGAGGATAATGATATGGCCTGTGTCGCAGAGAGGGGGCAGCGAAGGTGGAGTTTGAGCCGAGGAAACGTGTGTAGTTTATTACTGCCTGCGGGCATGGCCAATCTGAGGGACCAGAGACGGATCTACACATTCGGGCCAAAAAAGGGGAAACACTGCAGAAAGAGCCCAGCTGATAGGAAGATACATTTGAACAGAGGATAGCATCTATCCAGTCCCCAAACACACACGCCACCATCTAATACAGCCTCCACACATTTCTCTGCAAAACCCAGGATCTGTAGAGAACAGAAACGGAGAGCTGCCATTTGGGACGAAAGATATTGGTATATATAATATATTGTAATATATTGCACTTTTGAATTCAAGAGGGTATTTCATAGATCTGTAATTTCAAATCCATGTCTTGATATTTGGATCTACAAGAACTATCCAATATATTCAGGAGATTTTTTTTTTTTTTTATCTCTCATTCCTGCTGCCGCCCCAATACAATGGATGTGCAGGGAATTTTGATTGCTGGGCTCACAGCATTCAAAATGTAACTTTTTAAGTGTCAGGCAAAGGCCGGTTTCTTGTGCAAACAGTCTGTGAGAGGAGGCGAAAATGTGCAGCTGTGTGAGGCACAAGACACGTTTGTGGTCCAGTTCAATCAGAAAGCTGCCGGATAAGAGCTTTCTGCTGTGGTTCTGCTGGTGCCTCCAGAATCATCTGTCCATAAATGGTCAGAGCCTGGCCGATGTTTGATTACATTAATTACTGTTAGTATTTTGTGTAATGAATGAGTAATTTGTACCGTCAAATTAATCATTCTTACTGGCAATTTGTGCCCCCAGATTCTGCATGTGAATGTGATGCAGGCAGCTTGCTTAGAGTACTGCCAGCTTTTTCATTCTCGTTTAAGCACTGATCCACAGTAACTGGGACAGTGTTTCTGAAAAGGCATGTTACTGTTGAATTTTTTAAACATATTTTTTTTAATGCTGTGAGCGCTAAAAACAGAATTTCATTCACTTCCATTTTCTTGGAGTGGAGACAGAAATCAAATCAACCCAGAGCTATCTGCCTGGATAGATACACCTGGAGGTAAGTGAGGAAATATGCTTCTTGTAATTTGGGTGAACTCACCCTTTAACATTCTTGCTGTGGTCACAGCAACAAAGAAAATAGTTCATTTCATGAAATTAATGAGACATGGCCTTATTGTCCTGGAATTCATTTCTAAAGGGAAATGCGCTGAGGTTATCTGAAATTCACTCATTTGAAAAATTTAATGACTCCTTACATCTGGGACAGTGACACGATTTATGGTGCTTATTTTCTCACCACAATATGCACCAGCATCAGAATAGAAATGGCACTTGATCCAGGTCTGTCCGGAGCTCCGTTCTCCCCACCACTATTCAGTTGTGCTCCCCATTAGTAATCCAATTACGCACACTGGCTCCTGCCACCGACGTTGCTGATCGTTTTTTAATCATATTAAGCCTTTCAGCTCGTTCAATTGTTTGTTTCAAATCGTCCAGAAACGTGGTCTCTGGGAGGACAGAGGAATGACACTGACTAATAACCGATGAATGGAAACTTAACAGAAAGCGGGGGGAGCTGCCGCCTCCTCCAGGCAACTGCTGCCTCCTCAATCAGAGGATGTTCCCTGCAGGTTATACATGAGATGTCCGGTAATTGACACGCTATTGTTATGTGAAGGGTCGATCTTTAAATACTGGGCTGATATAGAGCCCTTGTGTACACTTGAAGGTACAGAACGAGGCAGGAGAGGAGGCTCCGCACTCAATTTGGGATCCGACTTTACATTCTGTAGGAGTGGAAGTCAATATTCCCAGACCTCCCCAGGGGTTTTAAAAGGGGGAAATGGTGAGAAATGTTGACAAATAGATAATCAGTCAGAGGCTAGATGAAGCGAGCCTCACATGCCTCTCTGCCAGCTGAGATAAAAATCCACAAAGTGTAACTGCCATGAAAGATAAGGGGGGATCTCATCTCCTCCCCATCTTCTTTCTCACAAACCCGCCACCGGCGTCCATTTTTCTCTCCCTCTCTCTCTCTCAGCCTATTGCTCTCTATCTTTCAGGCTTTTCCTTCCAGCAGCTCTTTCACTCTCCGCCAAAAAAGAATCAGAGTCCAAAAATGAACTAATATTAACAAATCTCAAATAAAAAGCATGTTTTTAAAAATGATGAGAACAGTGTTGGTTTCAGGGCATTAGCGTGGTCAAATGATGAACTGTCCTGCTGAAGCATCCTTGAGGACACTCAACCCTGACCTTTAGACTCCTTGGTGGCAGGGAAACAAACACAGACTTTTCACACAGAGGCTGATACATTTTTCTAGAATAAGGAACCACAGGTTTTTCAGGTCCAGTCACACCAGCATTTAAAACAGAGACATTTGGTTGGTTGAAATCACTTGAATAAACATGATCAGTTGATTGACTGATGGGTTCACTTTTTTTTCTCATTTACACTAGCTGTATACTATAGTATTATCTAGTCATGCATATAGTTTGGGACTTATTTGTCCAGGTCTTGAGATATCTGTTCCTAAGATGTATGTCGATGAAATTTTATTTGTGGAGCTCACAGCATTGAAAAATGATATTTAAAAGATAAGAAACAGTGTTCCTATTTCTCAGCTATGAACAGTTTTGATTATAAATACCTTCTAATGAAGAAACAGTTCCTATAATTCCTGTCAACATTGTGCTCCTGGTATTGGTATTAACCTCCACTGTATATGGCAGCAGTCATTTCAAATACAGATCTCCAAACCTGAACAAATAAAACCAAATCCATGGCTAGAAACAATGAGAGGAAAATGTTAAAACATTCCAAATGTAATTTAACATATATAATACAATATAATAAAAAAAAAAAATACTTGGTTGTCCATCACATATATCTGCATTAATGGTTCCGAACTGGTCACGTCCCCAGGTCCACATTTCTCCTTAGTCATTATTTCAAGGTCCACACATGAACTAAATTACCACACACTGAATTTTAATTCACAGATTCTTAAAGTAAACAACATGTGGGCTTAAAGCACAAATGTATTGCAAGATGGCTTATGGCTTAAAAGCCAGCAACAGGAAAACATTGCAAAGGAACAGCTTGTTAAATGATACCAAGAACAGGGAAATAAAATAGCTGCTGTGCTGCAGGGTAAAGAGAAAAAGCTTGGCTTGATAAATAAGGTCTTAAGGTCTGTATGCATTTTCAATTTGTGTCTTTTAAAGAAACGCAAACATGGAAACATAGCAGATACTTAAATACAGGCCTACAAACAAACTGAATTTCCTGTTCAGTATGCTGTCATATGAAGGCTCGCCCAGCTGACCTGACTCGTATCTCTGTAACATGATGCTTTCCTCAACTCGAAGGTCGTGCGTATCCACTCATCATCCATGCATTTCTCTGGAAAGCGGTCATTGAATCAGGCCTGCAGTTTAGCAAGATATGCCGTCAGAGCTTTTGTCAGAGCATTTCTAAGTTCATAGACTGGTGAGAGTACTTTTCTTCTCAGGAGCCGGTGTACCTCTGCATGGTGTGCCTGTTCACTGCCCAGGTCTTCACAGCTCCTAAAAACACCTGTTGTTCTTGTCGCTCCATTTTATGTAATTCAGCACTTTGTCGACATCTTTCAATGCTTCGTGTAGAGAGTTTTCCTCACCACCCTGGAATGCTTTCCAGTCATGCAGACTGCAGCATCAGTTGTTATTCCATCACACCTGCCTGGGTCAGGCCTACTGAACCCAGGTACTGAAAACATCATCCTCCCACATAGGCTTCACATAAACCAGTAAAAGGATGGATTCATCTATCTGTGGTGCATAATAGTTATTGGCCTCTATACGAGTTGTGATCTATGTTTGCTCTGTATGTCAGACACTTCTTGAATCTGTCCACTGAATGGTGTTGTTTGACAGTGGTATGGTTTTCAATTTATCCACAGCAGACTGATCCAAGACCTCTCTACTCATGTAATTGGTGGCAGGTAAGATAAGGTCTTCTGTAGTAGGGTGGGCTTTTTTTACACTTTCTTCAGTTTCTCGGCATGGGTTATTTTTGGTTAATAAATGGCATTTAAATTTTGATAGCTTTATACTGTTGTTTACAAGTACTACAGTCAAGTGGCCTGTCTGTTAGTCACTCTACAGTCACCCACAGTATCTATGAAATGAGCAAGTAAATAAAATTTCTGCACCAAAAACCAGTGTTGTACCCGAACGCGTTCAAAGAACGTTCGTTCATGAACTAACTCATATTTTGGGTGAACGTGAACGTCCCGTTCATTTTTGCTTGATGAACGTTAAATTGTGAACGCACTCATTCTGCTGTTTCTTGAACGGCACTCTGATTTCGTTCAGATTACGTTCGTGCCAGATTTCAAGAGCCCTCGGCGAAAAACCAAGCTAAAACAGTAAAAACACATGGTAAACGACCATTAAAATGTCGCGGATAACCACCCGATCTGGCAACCGCAAGTCCTGCCTGTCGCTCTACCAACTTCGTCATCAGCGGTCGTCAGTCTCGTCACAATTCACATGTGTGCAAGGAAGGAGGATGCGTTTACTGAGAAACTAATTCCCATACAGTCGGGAATTAGCTCGTAGCTCGTGGCAACGTAAAAAAAAAAAAAAAAAAAAAAAAAAGAACTAAAAAAGAACGAAATAGTTCATTTTGGGGAAGCATGAACTTTAGTTCACAATTTTGAATTATGAACGATGAACTGAACTAGTTCATTTTAAAAGGTTTGAACTGAACTTTGAACTAGTTCATATAGAAAGTGAACTTTCCCAACACTGCCAAAAACTCACTGTGCTTCTTTATTTTACAATCTTGACATGCTTGCAATTCACTCGTGGTCCATTCACAACTATCACGCGAAAGTGGGTATGAGAACCCAGAGAAGGAGTGACAGCCATCTGCTCGCTGTCACAAGGAACAGATAACACCTGGTGCCTTTGAACACATATGGACATAAATACAGGAAGACAATGTGATGGGATAATGTAAATCACATTGCACGGGTTTAGAGGAAAAAAATCCTCTTCACAGGGTGAAACATATCCTGAAACACTGTTCACTGAAGGCGTCAGTCATAAAATTCTTCGTGATAGGTTGGCGGTTCTTCAATGTGGATCCAAGCGATGCTATGAAATCTGACCGTGTATATTCCTTGCTATGTCCCTTTAAGAGCTTGAAGGAACAGGGAGGCTAAAGTGCTCCAGAAATAAAATTTGTTTTGGAGCAAATGACACACACTGCAGACTGGACGATGTGCTTTCTCATTTCCCAGAGTCCCATCCTCCTCGCACCAACCCAATCACTGTGACGACCTTGAAGAGGACAGTTCGGCCATAAGACCCCTTTCTCCTCCACTCCATCTTCCTCCATCCCTCCCTCCCTCTTCCTCTTTTAATCTTCCTCCTCTCTCATGCACCGTCTGATTTATATGACCAGGGTGAAGACAATAGCCACTCAGAGTGGAGGATGGGAGTTGAGGGGGAGATTTCATTGGCGGCACCGCTTTCCCACTCAGTTTCCTGTGCTGTTTTAAGGTGGAGTTGCTACAAGAGACATCAAGGCCTGCAACTATAAACAGCCAGCACGGCCCTTGGAGGGCAGAGGGCAGCTCTCAGGACAACATCTGATGGGACATGACCTTTGGCCTCCAAGATGTTGAATGTATGATGTGAGTAGGCGTGTGTTTGTGTAGAAGGGAACAAAAAAGGTTCCGATGAGAAGCAAGAGAATGCAAACTTAAGTTGGGTTCATTTTCAGTTTTGAATACATATATTTACATGCATCAATATCACCTTCAATCATGTTTGTATGTTTGTATTTATGTGTAAAACATGTGTTCCTGCCCAGGCTGAATTATTGTCAGGGCATGTGCCTCAGTGCCCCGGAAACCCAGGTTCACCGCTTGTTAATTGCTTCATTGTAAATTAATCAATTGTAAATTTGCCATCCATAATTTGTAATGTGTGTCACTGAAGCACTGAAATGCTGAGGGCCTCAAGATGAGTCTCACATCGTTATCTCATCTTGGTATCCTCTTTTAAATCTCTTCTTAAAATTCTTTTTTTATTATTGTATATGATACCGTTTTATACCGCATCACACAGTGCCCATTCTTAATGCTGCACTATTCAGTTATATACTAACAGTGGATTCAATGACTGTGGGTTTGCCACTTAAATCTGGTAACATTACAAATACAATCATCACCCAGTTCTCCATTTCCTCCCACCTCTATAGGGATTTTTAGTGTCTTTCGGCTCATTGTTTTGGTTTCCTTTACTGTTTTGGTTACCTCTCACTGCCTTCAGACTTGTGTGTCCAGCAGTAGTAGGCAACTGTTTTCAAATCAACACACTGCATACCCAGCACCAAACAGCAAATAGCCAAAATTAGCATCTAGCTCATTAGCAAAGTGGAGTTGAGTTGAGTACAGAGCTAAAAGGAGAGTGAATATTGAACTAACATTCACCAGGTGGACACTCATTTAATGCTGTTGCTCTTTATCTGCTGGATGTGTGAAAGGGTGCAGAATTGAGTGGGGATGGTGGGGATATGTCCCCTCCAATATCCTGCCACTACTGAACTGTCCCTAGCAATAATTCAAAAATTTTGGAAAAAAATAATTTTGTCTTTTATTCTTATAGGTTGCATTAAGTGGTTTGTGTGTGTGTGTGTGTACAAGTGAGCTGCTTGTGTGTGTGTTTGGCAATCAGGCTAATTCGGTGATGTGAAGAAAAAAAGTGAGCATTAGAAGCTACTTCACAAGCAGACAAAGTGTAAGTCACTTAAAGAAATTTTTTCTCAATTGTTAATGTGTAGAGTCAACAATAAATATTAACAATAATACTCATCTATTATAAAGCCATAAATACTTTGGCCTGCATCGATGTGTTATTTTTTTCAGGTGACAGAAGATACCCAGCGGTGTAGTAGCTCCGACAGAGGAGGAGAGGCAGGAGGAGAGGCAGGGTCACAGCTGAGGTCAAATAATTACTTGGTGACATGTTAATAGTGAGGTTCAGCGTTGTGACAGGCTGATTATGTATTGGATAACAATGGTTCATCAATGAGTGTTTGAAATGAGGGATTTAATAACATGTGTATGAATACCAAGCTATGTATGAATATAAGATATATAAAATAAGTGAGGAGCCTCATCAGTGTATAAATGTATTGTCACATGCAGTAGTTGATAACTGTATACTGCGGTGTATTTGTAAGGAAACTGATCCGGCTGTCGACAGCAAAAGAAAGAGTAGCAGGGAGAGGGGCGACAATGAATGAAGAACAGTGGAGAATCAGAGATTTTCTGGACATTGAGCTGAAATCAAACAAAGCTCACCCACAATACATTGCATTTCAAAGGCTGTCAACCTGGGTCCTCCATTTTCAGGATAGTTGGTACAAGCAGTATCCATGTCTTCACAGCAGCCCCACCGTGAAGGGAATTCTCACCGTGTGAAAACATACACTATAAAGAAAAGTACATTGTCCAAAAAGGCAGACCCTGCATTCTCCTCAAAGGGATACAATAAATGGAAGAATGCTCTTGTTAGCTTCGAACACCACCAGAATAGTAAATCCCATCATGCGGTCACAGTCACCGTTAGAGAAGCAACCTCAATAGGTTCACAAGTCTATGGACGAAACAGCAAGAAGACATAGGCTAGAAACATATTGTAGGTTGAATACAGTGGCTCAGCAGGCAGGGTGTGATGCAGTGAGGCCATGAGATGCAAATGGAAATCTACTTTGCCTTTTGAAATTTAAAGCCAAGGATGAGGCCTGTCTCTCTAGTTGGCTATCCTGCTATATCTCTATATGTTATTTTGCAGTTGCTGGCTAAATGTATTGACAGATGTACTGCACTATCCAACCAGTCTCTACTCGTTTTGCAGTACTCAGTTATTATAGGTGGCACTCAAGATGATATTTCAAGAGTCTGTATGTGGGCTGTGACCTGGTAGCACATGAGGTACCGCATTGTTTTTTATGATGTCTCTGGGACTATTGTTGAGGAGATTGCCAAAGTGGCTTTGGATGTCCTCTTGAGGCTAAATATTCCTATGTCTGGTTTAAGACATACTACTCTGATGGTGCTGCAAATATGTCAGGAAGACTTTCAGGAGCACAAGCAGAACTGAAGAGACAGCAGCCAATGGCTTTGTACATGTATTGTCTGCGCTGTCTTAACTCCATCACACAGTCTGCATTCTGAGCCAGTCCCTTAATAGGTGATGTCTTGCAGTGGATCCATGAGCTGGGGAGCTAGGAAAATACAAGGCTATATTTTCAGCAGTAGTAGCAGGTTTAGAAGGACCGTGGACATCACTCAGACCACTGTGCCCAACCAGGTGGACAGTGCAACCAAAAGCTATCAGAGCAGTTTCAGTGTGGAAGTGATTTGTCTGGCTTGGAGGAGCTGGCATCAAATGAGTGAGGGAAAGTGGATGGTCAGAGTGGTTCAAAAAGGGTAAAACTGTGCTTGGACTTCTTTTGGCATTAGAAGTGACTGAGGAACTAGTCCCTGCAAAAACAGACTGAAACTATTGCAGGAATGAGAAGCGCGATAGTGTCAGATCGACTGTACGAGGCAAAAGGAATGTGGAAAGCTTTCAAGAGACTTCTGGCAAAGCAGTGGCAATGGTTGACTCCTTTGGGATTGAGCCCATACAGATTACTCATCAAGCATGACAGCCATCAAAACAATACACTGTTGGGGTGAGCCAGCACACTCCCAATGCACCTGAGGAGCATTGCAGAAGAGAATTTAAAGTTAGAAACTAGCCACGTTTCAGTCCAGAAACTCTTTCAAATCGAGTGCAGAATGGCTAATATCATGAGAGGAATGACAGTTGGAGTGAGAGACCTGTTTGATCAAGTTGAAAGCCTTGTCAGATTCCTTCATCCCCGTCTCATCAGCCGAGACTGAAAGAAGTTTCAGGGCTCTCAGGACACTGAAAACTTGGCTCAGGACAACAGTGACACAAGTGATAGAGAACAATGTCACAGTGTGTCATGTCCACTAGGACGAACTGGACAATATTGATGTGAAACAAATACGCCAACAATTCATTTCCTTTAAGGACTGGCTTAGGCATGTGCTTGGATTTTTCAAACAGGGGCCAGGCAGTGGGCTCTGAAATGTTTGTATTTAGGATGCGGATACAGTACTTTTGTTATTATTCATGTGAATACAAATTTACAGATTATTGTTTTAAAAAGGTAACCTGCCTTAAATGTGTCAGTCATGGTTCCAGTCAGCTGACAAACTGGAGTAAAGAATTTCTTATGTTATGTGTTTATGGTACTTTGTCATTGGTTATGTGGACTGTAATACCAGTTTATGCCTGTAGGTGCTTCCCCTAAATTATGTATATGACGTTGACGTGACTATGACATTGATGTATTAAAGATGTTGAGGATTGAGAGGAGTAAAGTTAAGAAGTCTCTGTTAAAGTGCCTCCTTGTCAGGCATTAGTTGCCTTTAACTGATAACACTGTGGATTTTATTAATTAACATGTTCTTGTATTCAGTATAGGCTAAAAAGCTTAATGAAAATTATGAACATTTGCTTGTTCAGATTTTCTATTAAGACGTACAGGAAGCTGAACGGTTATGTTGTTGGTTTGCATTTGTCTCAGTAAAAAATAAAAAATAAAAATAGAAATAAAGGAGAAATCCCTTCATGAGAGTTGGCTACCAAATCTATAAATAAAGCCTCTACATGGGATGAAATGATGGTCATTAATGCATAAAGCCTCAGCCCTTTGGGGGGGCTCTGTAAAAGAAAACTGTTTGCTACCGCATTCATCACACGAATTAGGCTACAGGTACAATATAAAAGTCAGTGCTGAGTTTACAGTTTGATGTGCTGAAAAATCTTTTTTTTTTTTTCATTTACACCTTTGAACTCTGCATTCTTACTGAGGGCTTGTATTTTTTTGTTTTTTTAAGCCAGTTTGAAAAAGAAGTAGAATATTGGGACAGAGTAAACTTGAGCAAGTATTCAGGACTTGGTTTTGTATTAAACTAGGATTAATTTGAAGTTAAGATGAATGTAATTTTGTGTAAGGTTAGGACAAGAGTTGGCATTTATGATCAGGTGTGTATTGACGAAGGTGGAGGTTAGACTTTAAGACCAGTCACTGAGTGTAATTCACTTGAGTCTCCTTGTGTGCGTGTGTGTAGTAAAACAAAAGTGTGTGTGTTCAAATGTGTGAGTGGTATGTGTGTGTGTGTGAGCAAACGTGAATAGCAGCTCTGCCTTCACACTGAGCCCCTCAGGGATAAACAGGTAGAAATACACTCTATCAGTTTAAACGCAGCCCTCCAATTTCCACCCCAGGGTGGGGAAGAGATACAGTCTCTGATTTGAAACCCCGGCTTCATCGACTCCACATGCCTTACTCGTGGCTAAGGCAGTGTAAACATTTAATGAAATGACTCTGTTTAATCCCGCAGGTTCCTTAAAAGTCGAGCATGTCCCTTTTTACATCGCCAACAGGTGATAGAGGCAGAAGCGAAGCGTGCTTGATGGAGGCTGGAGGAACAGGAATGAGAGAGTGGATGAGAGGATAGAGAAGGCTGTAATAGGGAGCTGGGTGCCGTGTGGGAGGTTGGACGGGTGGGGGGGTGGGTGGGGTGGAGGATTGACTGTTTAAACGCTCACAGACGCCCATGCGTGTCGAGACTGCCAATCCTCTGGGAAATCAGGGCCCGGGAAGCCGTCAGGCTCCCTGGAAAGATCCCCATTTCTAAGCACAGAGATCTGACATTTTGAAATGTGAGGCGGCCAAACCACCTGCCACATCCAAAGGTTTGATATGAGGCTCTGATGAGACAGACAGGGAAGGGAAATGGGTCTCATTTGTTAAATTTTTAGATCCCATTGCTCCCTTTCTCCTCCTTCTTCCTCTCTCTCTCTCTGCCTTTCTCTCCAGATTCATCATCATTGAGCCACAACTTTTGGAAGTGTCTGGGTATCTCTGTAATGAGAACAACCCCCTAGATATTATTGATCTATGTCCTCAATTACCTTCCAATTCTCAATTATTTAATACAGTTCCAGCTCCTTTACTTCCAGAAGTTGTTCAAATGGAAGAGAGGAAGGTTTAACTCTCCAATCATGCCTCTTCCTGGCATAGATAAAGTGTTTCTGTGCTGCATGTCTTTTCTGATTGATTCCACACTACGAGGCAATCTCCAGGGTCCTGGTTTGTAAAGCAAGCAGTTCCTAAGTTATCCCACGGTGCCAAGGTGACCAGAGCTCCACAGTTCATAATGTGTCTGTGTCTGTTGTGTCTTTAAAAGCAAACTTACTGCATCGCCTGTGGAACAATCTGTATTATTATCCAATTTTACCCAGGCTATGTGACATAAAGCAGGGCTATAAAAAAAAGGAAAATATGGGCAGGAGGGATGTGAGCTGAGCACCTGCCAAGAGAGCAGAGAGAGGAAGCAGTAATGAAAGAGTGCTGTAATCAACCATGGTTTATCAGCATACTTGACTTTATTGAAATCCCTTGCATGGTAAAGAGAAACTAACTGAACTTTGTTCACTCTGTAACAACCCTGCAGCGCCGGCATCTCTTCCTGAGCAGTCAATCAAAATGTTACACTCCAAAGCAGAGGGTGAGTGAGCTCCCCTTCACTGAGCTTTTATAGGCAGAGTGGAGAGAACTAGTTTGGGCTGTTTTAAGTGCAAACATCTCTTAGGCATCATTTTTGAAGAATTTTATTTTGCTTGTTTTCATCTCTTTCAGCTACCCTGGGGCTTGGCATATCATATAACAACTCAAAGTGGGGTTTTTTTGTGCTTGCCATCTAATATCAAAAATTTTAATCTGAAGTGATCTGACTCTTAGTTTAAAAATTACAGCTGTTTCCTGTTTTCTGCATCCTCCCAAAAACTGCACATGTAAAGGAAAATAGAGCCGATTTGGCAAAGATGAATAATTATTCCCAAATCAGAAATCTCCCAAAGGACACACACAGATACATTTTTGCATTCAAATTAGCCACAAAATAAATGTCATAATTAACAAGAGAATGTCTAAAACTTCACAAATGATTTGTAAGAAATGCTTATCAAAGCTGCACTCGTCAATGTGTTTGTAATGACAACCAAATGAGTAACGTGAAAGTGGTTGCTTATGGTGAAGAATCCAGAGAGAATTATCACATGACTTTCAGCTTCTTTTAGCTAATTGTTTTGGCTTTACAGCCCATGACATCACTGTTTTGGTTCAGTCTCATTGCTCTCATAAAACTTGTTTCCAGACACAGGTGCACTACAGTGGGTTCATCAGCTCTGAGTAGTTGAAAGAAAATGAGATTAGAGCAGAGATCGTTGGTCACCCAAAACAATTGGCTACAAGAGGCTAAAAATCTGTCTGTAATTTTCGGTGGGCTTATCACTATGAGTAAAACCTTTTACATTAAACATCATTTGATCGATTGCTTATATAAAAATATTAATTAGCGCAGCTTTAAATTGAAGCTAGATACACATTGAGAAATCTCTCTTAACTGCACATGTTGTGACAGAAGTTAGAGGGAAATTAGTGGGTATTATTTATCACTATGCACACTGCTGATGACTAAATGTCAACCTGTTCCATCAGACGTTCCATTGGAGCTGCAGGTTGAAACTAATGTATCAATGCAGAGTTAGAACTTTAACCTCAGGGACACACACCACTGACTTTAAGGAGCAGACTGCACATTAGTGTGGCCAATAAACACATTCTTCATAGCACATGTGTGTGTTGAGATGTATTGAAAGGGTTTAAAAGGGTGTGTGCGCACAAACAATCTCAAAATTCAGGGAACCTCTCCAGCTTTTGGGGGCATTTTCAACCGAGGGATTACAATGGCAGATTGTTATTCTTGACTTGTCCTACATGTATGCTCATATGTCTGTGTGTGTCTAATATGTATGCACAATAACAATCCATGTATGTGGGAGGATAATTTAATTTAAATATATCTGAACACATATTTTTCTCAAAGTCAAACTGTTTAACATTAGATCTGTTCGACGTGGTTCAATTAAAAATGTTCCTTTTCCTGATCCTTCACTTCAGTACTGCTGCTTAAGCAATACAGTGTGTTTCCAATGCAGTGCTCCAGGCAAGTTCAGATGCTTTGCAAAGATGACTGGCGCCCTCTAGCAGCCAAATCAATGTGCACAGGTACTATGTGCACTCATAAAAATGAGAAGATTTACCCTTCGTATACAGCTGACAGTACTGGCCACTGTCACTATCCACAGTTAAATGCACAGAAGGCCTACGTTAGGTTTGGATCGTAGAAATGCTCTGTCTCTATCGGCTGGCTGTGAGGAAGATCATCCGTCATTTTATTCCTATTTCCTTGTAATTTTCTGCAGCAGATGCCTTGCATATGGCAGAGAAATCACTTTGAGCCATGAAGGACTCCACTGAAGGAAATCCATGTAATCTGCCACATCTTCCAGTTAATCACGGGGCTTAATAAGTCATGAAATCATTCATAGTGTGACTAGGTTGCCGTTTCAATAAGGTGTAGGGGTCACTCAGTTGGGCAGTAGGAGGCTGCTGGGAAAATTCAGTATGTCATTCAGACACCCTCAAGTGAAGAATATTGCTGCTTTCAAGAATTCTAAAATGACCGCACACACAGTTAAGCCAGAAAAAAAGGTGTAATGCAGCCGAAGAGGAAGGTGAGAATTTTCTTCTGCCCCTGGCTTGTGTGACATTTCAGACTGCAGACGAATATTTGCATGTCTTGACACATCTTTTTCCATCATTACACTTAATTATCTCAGCAGCTAGAGATACTGACACAGCCTCTTCAGCCAAGCAAATTGAAAATTCTTCTTGAATGTTTTCCACCCTGTGTTTCACTTTGAACTTGGCCCACATTTGTTAGTTTTAGAGAATTCATTCCATTTAAACCACATCTCCTGAAGTTATGCTCAGTTTTCCAAAATTCAACATAATAAAAATTTTGAGCACTACTTTTGTTAATGGGTCTGTTTTGTTACAACCAACACATCTAAATCAAGTACAGGCAGGTTGTAATGCTGCGTTCATGTTGCAGGGGTCAGGGTGAAGAAGATATAAAATCAGAGTGCATGTACATGCCATTGTTACATTATAACAAAGTTATACATGTATTTAGATTATTAGAAGATGAACTGGAGCAGATATTAGTCACTACTGCACAATGACAGCTGTGAAAGTGACTAATTGTTATCGTTTTGATCTGTTAGTCAATTCGCTGCATTCACTAATTATGATGCTAAATGGGAACCAAACCTTTGAACATACAACTGTGTGTCACTCACAGACCACAAAGCAGCACACTAAATAAAGTGAAGCAGTGTGCTCACCCCTCCCTCAGTATCACTCCCGGTGTGGCTTTCAAGAAGGCCCTGGACCCCTCACTGCTCCGGTGAAGCTGCTCAGCCACCAGTGAGTCAATCTGCAGTTGTACTGGGCAGCTTCCAAGTGTGAATGGGTGTAGCTTTGAAAGTGTGAACAGGGTGTTCCTGCAAAAGACAGCCTGGATCTCAGTGAAACTTCTCTCAATAAATAAAGGTTGTGGACAGCTTTCTGCAGCGAATATCTCACCAAAACTGAATAATCTGGAGGATGACCTCACCTCCCTCTCATCTCACAACATTCAAACTTGATATACTTGAAACTTGATACTTATAGTGTCACCAGTGGCATCATTCTAGCTGTTGTGTTTGATGTTTTCTGCTCTGTATTATATGAACTTAAAGTATCTGCACTTAGCAGGTGAGGCATTCAGAGTCATGTTGTACATCAGAGAAAGCACAACTGCAGTCACATTTTACAGCCATCACTGAGGATAGGCTCATGTCCACCACGTTTTATTTGGACTTTTGTCTTCTTGTACACAGTTAAAGGTTAAAACCTAGACTATATTAAGTAAATCTAAATTGAATAACTTTGGGTCATCAAAATACATTCTTGGCATAGTGACTTTGAAACAGAATCATGCAATAGACCCTCATTAGGAAATAAAACAATAGTGCTTTCTAATAATAATAATAATAATAATAATAATAATAAAATCCTTTCACAAAAAAATAAATTTTCCAACTTTTTCAGTAGAAAATTGTTCCTAAGAAAGCTGATGTGCTTTTGACTCTTTCCTATTTTTTAAATGATATCTACTTATTTGATGTGTGATTAAGTATATTAAATAACGAATTCTGAATTCAGACGTACAGAGAAATATCTGCGAGCTGGTGTGAACAGTAACTCCAAGTATTAGTAACGAAGCGTGAATTTTACGCTGGTCACTTGAAGGCAGCATGCCGCTTTGAGCCCCCTGGATACCGACTGAATACAGTGACGTGTTTGGGGGCGGGGTCTACTCCCAGGTGAGCGCAGCACAGGTGTCAGGTAGGGAAATGTGCGTCCTGAAAACCAAGCCGAGGTGCGCGGCTCCGTTACTCGGGCTCTCCCGCCGCTCTCCTCCGGTATGGCCCACAGCCGCGTGGGCAACTGCGCGCCGCTGTTCATCCTCGCGGTGGTGTTCGACGCCGCCGGCCTGGTCGTTCTTCTGATCGGGATTTTCGGCAATCTGCGGCTGGACGGCCGCTTCTACGGGGATTTCCTCATCTACACGGGCTCGGTCATCATCTTCCTCAGCCTGTTCTGGTGGGTGCTGTGGTACACCGGGAACGTCCAGGTGTACCCGGAGGACAGCAGGGGCTCTGTGGACATCAGCTTCACCCACTGGGCCCGGAAGCTGTCCGAGCGGCTGTCCAAAGGCGGCGTGAAGCCTCTGGAAGCCGGGGAGGAGAAGAAGAAGAGCCTGGGGAAGGGGCCGGAGATGAACGGGGCTGTACGAGCTGTTGTCGCCGCCCCGCCACCGCAGCCGCAGCCGCCGGCTCGGGTTACCTGGGAGGACGGCGGCCGCGCTGGACCCGGGTCGGGTCACCACAACAGAGGCTTTGATGGAGGCACCGAGTCTCCGGCAGACAAGAACGTGGAGCTGGGGCTGCTGAGGAGCTCGGACGTGGCTCTGCAGGCTGTGGATGGCAAAGCTGAGAGACTCCTCTGACAGGAGCAGGTGAGTACTTCAGCCCTGCTGCTCTTCATCAGCTGACCAGAGGCCCCTCATCCTCCTCCCTGACTGGAGTCTATTACTGTAACATGCTCACTGTTGGGGCCAGTTCCTCTGAAGTGCTCCATCTCCTGACACTTGTTGCAGCCTCTGAGAGATGTATGATCCTGAGAAAATCTGGGCCCCCAACAAACAGTCATACATATACAGCACATTGACCTGCCTTCGCCCTCTGTCAGTCTGCAGCTGTGTTGCTTGTCAGGAGCCACAGCTGTAACTCTTCCACCTGGCTGTCAGCGTCCTTGTTGTGTTGCACATGAGGCCTGGCAGCTCTGCTCTCAGCCCAGTCATAGTTATGAAAAGTCTCACATTATTGTCAGTGATCAGACCACAGTAAGGAGCCAGTCCTGAGGAATGGGCCCCCTCACACAAACACTGCTCCCAGCAGGACCCTGCTTATGAATATCTGTAATCATATTTTTTTTCCCTTTCCCCGGCTCCTGTGAAAAGATCTTCAGTGGCCCGTGGCAGCTTTTAATTAATGAGCCTGACCATCTCTGCTCACCTTCACAGTTCTGCATTATTTTTGCCGTCAGTTTGCTTGTAAGCGGCTGGTGAGCCAGACGCCCTTTGGGCTAAAAAGGCGCAATTGCATTTTAATGGAACTCAGCAGTGCTTATTGATCCGGTGGAATGGAGTGCAGTAGGTAGGTATGAGCAGAACTAGGCCTCCTCGCGCAGCCTCCTCAGGCAGGGATCAAATTTAAGTCTGCTCTGCTTCATGCACACTCCTTCCAGCCACTGTTTCCGGGTAGCTGGCTTCAATGGGCCCTCGCCTGGTTCCCATCTTATCTAACCTGGCTAATGATCTTGAGATGTGGAGTTGTGTGAAATGGTGTGGTCAAGAACAAACATTGCACACTGAACAATAAGCGCCTCTCCTGTAACTTCACTGACAGAAACAGACAGCACTGAGAGCAAAGCTGGAGCTGCCGCTGAGGTCACTGAAGTTATGAGCTCTATTGTGTTTTTGGAATCATCATGTAAGAAGAAGGAGTTTACATAAGTGAACAGTAAAATGGTTGTGTCCAAACTCCATATGCTCTAACACAAGATATGAACATAGTTTATGTACTAACCAAAAATTATCAGAAATATTATACTGTACAACATTAATCAGATGGTGACTTTAGAATGCCCCCCAAAAGCAAAATGGAAAAGCAGACTTTTTTTCTAAACTTTTAATACTTTTTTGTTGTTGTTGTTGTTGTTGTTGTTGTTGTTGTTTTACAAGATTTTTCTGGCAATGTCTCACCACATTCTGTAATTACTGCTTAATTATTTAATTTTGCACGTGGGAGAATAGTGTATATTAACAGTAAACTTAAAAATCAAACATTTTTTTGTATGTATGCTGATTTTAGGTTAATTTAATTTTGTCCTTTTCTGCAGTGAGAACACCTCATAAAATCTGGGACATAGCTCATATTTTTCACTTGTTGTTTTTTGGTGGATAGTCAAAAAGGCAAAAAGAAATTGTTGGTAGTTGGTGTTGCCCAATGAAAATTAGACCTGCTTTTCATGGCTACAACCTAATCAAGGGCACATAATGTGAACGGTTTTATCACTGGGCATTCCTCAAATGAACACAGGCCTCCACCTAAGGACAACATTGCTATTGTAGCAGCCACCTGCCTCTCTACATTATGTCATAAAGTGATGTGTTTATCAGTCAGAAAAACAATGCGGCTCAGGTGGAACAAGAATTTCCCTACGTGCATTAAATGATGCTCTTAATGGTTGGGTAGGATGGAGAGAGAGAGAGAGAGGTGAGGCTGAGGTTTAAGATTGCCTTATCTGCAGGTGTATTCATGTTTTGGTGTACATAAGGCTGCTAACCGGTAGTGATGGAGGGAAGTATTACTCTTTCATAGCAAACAACTGATACTGATTTCATGTTTGTTGAATACGGGACTGAGACAGATAGCCCAGCCTAAAGTTTAAAAACATATCCTTATTAAGTAGCTTCAAGGAAAAGGTGTTGTTTAAGGACATTGGGTTGTTGTTTTCACGAAGCAGAATTGCAGTGTGGTGTGCCCCAAGCCTCCATTCTTGAGCCACTATTATTTGTTATTTATTTAAATGATTTGCCAAATAATAAATATTTTCATGTCTTATTTTGAAAGTTCCTCAAGCCTTACATAGGATATATACGTTTAGATGTGTTTCTCCCCTCTCCCAACATTAATTTCCATGGATATTTTGAATGGCATTTGTTGATTTCAGCCTGAACAAATATATGAAACCCTCTCTCTCCTCTATTTGTCAGGCAGGTCCGACGTCCCTGGTGCAGTAGGACAGACGCCCTCCTCATGCTGCTTTCCAACAGACTGAAAACTTTGAACTTAGGAGCTGAAGTCACTTTTTTTTTTATATGGGGAAGACAATTTCTCAATCAGGGAAAAGCCCTGCATCCGCAGAAGGCAGAAGGGCTGTGCACAGAAGAAGAAAAGGTCTTTGACATGTACATAGCAAATTTCTATTTTTATGTGCGGATTTTGCAACAGATGTAAATTATTTTTGTTGGGAATAAAGTTTATATGTTATTGAATGCTATTGTTGTTTGAGTGTATTTGAGAGTGCTTTAGCATCAGTGTTGGTTAATGTTACTTAAATATTAGTTAAATATAAATTGTAACATTGTAAGATTACTGCCACTAAAAAGTAAATGAGAAAAGTACTTTTGCTTGTCCAAAAATGAAAACCCCTTTATGATTTCATAAATGTAATTTATTTAGCAATTCACCTGCAATGAAAAAAGTTGAATTATCTGAAGTATATGAAAGTCAATAGAAACAGTGAGCAGCTGAGTGCTGTGGAGCTGTGCTCAGTTTGCAGGTGCTGCAGAGCTCACAGCTGACAGACACTTATCACTCAGAGGCAATTTGCATTTCACTGTGATGTTCTGGTCCGTCTCACCCACAAATTTAAAATGACGTGAATACTTCCATTACATCCAAGCTGTCATCTCTGTCATCTGGCATGCACACTGACGCCACAGCATTGGACACAGTGGGCTGCCTCTCACCTGTATGAAGCTATGTCTAACAAGTAGGAAAGAAGCAGTGTGAACAGATGTGGGATTTTGAAACCTGATCAAACAGTAATGGATTGCTGACTTGAAAACAGAACTAAATACGTGATTACTTGAATTACAATGCAAAATCGTTACATCACTCGTTCCAAAAAAAAGTCTGAGTCCTCTTACTTTGTACTGCATTGCCCACACACTGCTGTGTATAAAGTTGACTGACATTGTTTGATGCCAGATAAGAACAGAGTAACGCCCAGGAGTTGTGCAAGGGACGGTCTTTCTTATCTTCTCTTCCTTGTCTGGATTCTACCTTTGTGGTTTAATGACTTTTACAAGCCACAAAGGAAGCTGATTTTTCTCTCATAGTCACTTTAATGCTCTTTTTGAAGAGTGGAAAAAAGGACTCTAGGTGTTCTCCTACTAATTTGTTCCAACTCATCCATGCCAAAAATACAAGTTCATTATTTGTAGCTTTTTCAAATCCACCTGTGGGCCAGAGATAAGGCCTGGATCTGTGGATGCTGGAGTGTAACATGTTTCTGAAGTGAAGCCACATCCAACAAAGGACCTGGGAAATCTGTTGTCACCATTAAGGAAACATATTTTTCCTCTGTCAGACAGTGTCATGACAAAAATGTAAGATGTAGATAGAGAGAGGAATGTGACCTGAGTGTTTAAACTCTTCCTCCTCATCAGTCTCAGCTTAGACTCACTGGTGCCACTGAGAAGGGAAGACGCATTTCTTCTGAATTTTGCTTTTTTTATAGCATTTTTCACATCACACAAATAAAACTGAAAGTGCAGTCAAGTCCTCCTATCATGGATTACACCGCCTACCTCGGCCGCTGCCTGCTGTTTTTCTTCATCGCTGTCTTCCTGGACGCAGCAGGTTTGATCCTCTTCTTCATCGGGGTCTTCGCTCCCCTCAGCTTCTGGGATTTCCTTGTGCTCTCAGGACCCATCATCGTCTTCCTCAGCCTGGTGTTCTGGATCTTCTGGTACCTGGGAAATCTGGAGGTGCCAGTTGACACCTTACTCCCCAAATGAGAGTCATGGCTTCCTGCATTTGCAGCACAGAGAAGCTTCCTGGCAGCTGATGATGGGAAGCAAAGCTGTGTTCAGTTCTCTCTGAGGTGAATTATCAGCTTCTGTCCAGTCTCACTGCTGGTTGTTTGTATATTTGCTTCACCACATAATCAAACGTGGGACTCGACTCTGAAGAGGACAAATATGGACCTTTAATGTGAAAAGACATCTGTAGAAACTTGGAAACGGGACCAGACTGCACACTTCAGCCAAATAAACAACTTTAAAAATGATAATGGAATAATATGAATAAATAGCTGCTTTGTGTCAGCTGAAACAACCTACAGCCGCAGCCTTTTATGGCTGCTTTGCTTCTCTTTGTAGTCCTGTACACCTCTTTGTAGTCTTCATGCATCTGTGTATCTGTAGCTTTTTATTCCCCTTTATAGTTGTTGATTGACATTCTAGCAAGAAAAGTTACAGCCAATGTGCATAGAGGCTCTGACAGGTGGTGCCAACCCACTGGCCCGGCTCTGCCCCCTCTGCGGCCCACAGGTTTGAAATCAAATAGTAATTATAATTATAATAATAATTTGCATGATTCATGTTTAGGCAATTTGGAATAACTGCTGATTGGAAATTAAATGAACTTGCTGTTCATCAGTTTTGATGTGTGAACATGCAGTTGTGTTAACAGGACACAAACAATGAACGTGTGGCCCCTCCTCTGCTCAGACTGCCTGCTCATGGTGACTCTGTTCTGTCAATTCTGTGTCCACGAAGATACATTTTGTTGTTTCACCACATTTTCAAACTCCCCTTTTAACCTCAGTATAAGGACACATTTCCACTCCATTTCCATTGTGACAACACAGTTTATCATGTATTTGCTCCCTTTCTTTTTTCTTTTTTTTTCTGTTTCCTTGTCAGACCGTTGTTCCCGACCAGTCTCTGTGGTGATTTCTTCTGTTGTGAAATCTGAGTATTGGTCGCTCGACCCATTCAACAGAAACCAGTCAAACTGGGTCCATCAGCTACTGGGGCAGGGAGAGCTCTCATTTTACAAGAATGGGTTTTTGTGAGGAGGAAGGGAGATATCTATGACACATCATCATGACATAAAAATATGGTGCAATCTCATTTTTGCAAACTGTATCTATTCAGTGATATGTCTGTCCGTATAATCTTTACATCAAGTATGTGGCACGACTTGTTTCTCTGTTACTGAAGAAGACACACCCACAGTTTGGTTGATATTTAAACTCAACACCAAAATAAGCTTCAGGCTTCACAATACTAGCCACAAGAAGAAAAGCCAAGAGACAAGGGAGAAAACAAAAGAAACTCAGAATTTTCTAGAAAAAAAGTTTTAATTGCTTTTAAAACTTTTAATTGCTTTGGATTTTCAAGCAGACATGATTTACTGCATTTCGTTGCCTCAGTACTTCATTCAATGACGACGTGCAATGACAATAAAGTTGAGTCGAATCTGCTCGAACTTCGATGGTATGACATGTTTGATTTAACAAAATAATGGATTTCAAAATGTAGTTACAGCATCAGTTGACTCTTAAGTGTCTTTCCACAATCCATATTTGCTCTGCTCTTCACAATCTCTTTTCAAAAGCTGCAGTGTTTTCAGAGAGTGTGCCCACGCAGCCATTTAGCCTTGCACAAGGGGAGTGTTTGGAAATGTGTCAGCCGTGCATTACTAATTTATAACTGCACCCGCACTGCTCAAACAGCTCCACGAGAATTACTCTGAGCTGCTTGACAAGTGATTCTAATGTTTCACCATCCGTCCGTCTCTGGGGCCTCAGGTTCCGCCTCACACCTAACGTGTCTTTCCATTAGTTGTTGCCAGTCAGCTGTGCGGTGCGTGACCAGCATGCACACGCAAACACACTCCCACACCTGGCCTGGCTCACCTGAACATGACACTGTTTGACTCAGTGCTGTGGTGACAAAGGGAGCGAGGATTAAGTTCCGCGAGGTCGGTCAGTGGAGTGTTCAGTTGTAGTGGCTCCTGCCAGCACATCACACTGCAGCAGCAGATGTGATGGAGGCTCAGTGTAAAGTCCAGTGGTACAGGAGGGATTGAGATATTTTACATAAGTAAAATTTGTAATACCACAAAAAATAACTAGTAACTATAGTTGTCAGATAAATGTAGTAGAGTAAAAAGTACAGTATTTCCCTCTGACAGTGGTGGAAAATACATTTACCCAACTACTGTATATAGGTACAGTTTTGAGGTAGTTGTACTTTGTGGTCCTTTATACTTCTACTTCACTACATTACACTACATCTCAAAAAGAAATATTGTCGTTCACTACATTTATTTGACAGCTGGAGTTACCAGTTACTATCCAGATTTAATTGTTTTATTATTATTATTCTATTTTATTAAATATTATAAGCTTATAAAATGCAATGTATTTTTTATAGATTAACCAAAGTGGTCAAATTATTTTGCAATTAACTAAGCAACTTAAATGGTATGACATTTATGTTCATGTTTATGAAGCTAGGGGACATTCTCTGCACATTTTGCTAATACTAGCTCTTCCACCACGGCCCTCTGAGTCATTGTGGAGCAGCAATATGACGTTGTATACAATGAAAATATACGAGTACCTCAAAATTGTACAGAATATGAGTACTTGAGTTTCCATCTCTGATGAAGTCTAAATCTTCCTGATTTTTCTGAGCCACATGGAACAGCTATCACTGGTCCAAATGGATGATAGCAGGCTCATTTATTCTTACCAAACCTTCAAAGGTTGTAGCAATCTTATTTGACTGATTTTGTCATCTGTGTTCTGCCCCAATCACAGTTACATAAATCCAGTCTGTACAACCTGAAATGGAAGTCCATTGACCGTCCATGCTCAAAATCATTAGACAAGTGTCCACCTCCTGTTAATGAACGTCTCATTTAAACATCCAAATGAGCCCATTTTCACTTCCACTGAATGGCTGTGCCTTAACAAGGGGCTAACTTGCCTAAGGGAATATCATTACTCTGGTTTTAGTGAGATGTTAGAGAGTTGTTTTAAAGACTTCTCACCCAGGTAGTAAACACTGATCAGGATCATGAGACCACATTATTATTACAATTATTATTATTATTATTATTATTATTATTATTGTATCAATGGTTAAAGAATTTAAAACAGGGGTTTTCAAAGTCTCCCCTTGTTTACGTGCTCAGTTTTTAGTTTGCTTGCTTAGTTATGCACAATTCCTGGATGCCTATGGGGTCATGACGATGTTATTTGATCCCACAGACACACATACATTTGAAAAGATGGCCTGATTCTTCTGTTGACATGACATGACTCCAGACTATATCCTTATACATTAAAAAGGTCTGTCTTGAGGCATTTATTAGTTTCTGACTCTGGAATAGTGTGTCTCTTCGACCACATCACACACATTTAAGCTATGGTATGCGATCTCCTCTTGATAACTTATGTAATATTTTTTCACTTCCATTCGCAGAGCCCCCCTGGAGAGGCTTGTCTCCCACTTTGGAATCCTATGATGTAAATTAGTACTTTCAGTAAGTGGGAATAATTAGTAAGTTGCAATAGGAAACTCACTTCGTTACATGAGGCCTAAATGAATCCTTGTTCAACTGGATGGTTGTTTTCTTTGAGATTACTCTGTCTGCTGGTAATATTTTACCTTTTACCTTACCTTTTTGTTTACTAAATATCTACTTTATATAACCTCAGAATGACATCAATTTTACACTTATGCAAGCTCCTGCAGGATGTTGGAGGTCGTCATGGATCCATAAAAACTGATTTTTCTGCTTGAAAATGATGCTCATACTCATGTGCTGTACTGTATTAATTATTGCTAAATTTAATCATGCAAATTTTACTGGTTACAATAAGCGTACTTACAGTAAAATCATGTCTCTAAAAATAGCAAGAAACAAACTTTAGGCTAGCAATGGTCGATAAAACTTCTTCTGAAAACAGCTCTAGAGAGGCTGATACTCTTTCATCAGTTTATGCAAATTTCTCTGAAATGCAACAGAAGTTATTGTTTTCCTGCTGGGGCACCATGTTTCAGAATACTCCACCCACTTCTCAGTGGTGGGTCTAGAAACCTTTGAATGGGGAACCAGACTGCAGCACAGATTCAACAAGGAGGGGCACAGCTGGGAAATGAAAATCAAAACATGTTAAGACTCAAATTTACAGCCTCAGTTCTTGGCAAGACAAAAAATCTGTGTGTTATTAATAGTCACTGTATGTATTCATTGTAATAAATGAATGCCAAATGAATAGCTATAAATATTCTTGTATGAAATCATATCCATAGCAGATTATGAGACAAGGGGCCCCTGGACAAAGACAAGAAAAAGTCCCCCACCACTGCTACATAAGAGCAAGACAAACAGGCTTTGTCTTTTCTGGTTGTATTGTGTGTCTTTGTGGTCATTTTGTATATCTTTGTCATTGTTTTGTGTGTCCCTTTGAAGGTTTTTACATTTCTATGTTGAGGTTAGATTGACTTTCTGACCAAAAATGTTAGCAATCAACTCATATATATGCAGGGGTTCTGATAAGCCAACCTCTTACCTTCTTACCATGGCAGGGGGAACACCAAGGAGGTGGCCCTGTCTCTGTCACCTCTGCTACCCACAAGCTTAAAATCACATGTGTTTGCACGATTCATTTTAGGTCATTTGCAGATGTGCCTCATAGCTGCAAAAAACAACAATACAACCTCAAACCCTTTGAAAATATGGCACTTACATTAAATATTTTCACATGCTGTTGATCAATTTCTGTAATTACCTAAATACTTTCATAAACATACACATGCACACAAGCAAACATGACAACCTCAGACATCCCTGCACGACAATGAAAAACCAGCAGGTGGCAGCACTGGACTGATGTTTCTGTTAAGGATATTTAAATTCACGTCTGCTTATCTGTTGTCTCTGTTGTTACTTCTTTTACTACTAGTAATAATAATAATTACATGCTGTTGTCACATAATAATAGTGCCCATCTTTTCAGCTATCTGTTATTTGCAAAGAAAATGTTTACTTTCATCCTTATTTATTGTGTCTATTTTTATATTTTATATTTTTTATTTCTCTATTTCATATTCTATTTTATATTTTGTATTCTATATTTAAACAGTGCAATATACGAGAAGTGATGGAGATGCCAATTTCCCGGAGGGAACCTCCCAAAGGGATTAATAAAGTACTCTGTCTGTCTGTCTGTCTGTCTGTCTTATAATTTTGCATACTTTACTCTGGTATGAAAAAATTGTGTATTTCTTTAAGTAAGCATTGCCTACACACATATACATGCATAGTAAGATGTCATATTTAATTTCTCAGCAACAAAGCAGTCAATAATCATAAATTAAAAGTAAAAATTGAATAAAGTTAAAGAAGTTTTTTATGCTTTGAATCTGATCTCCCTCAGTTTCATTTTGAGTTAAAGGAGTAAAAAAACCTGTGGCTTTTTATATTGGTGTATGAATCTTGCTGTTTTTTTTTTATCATAAGAAAATATTTAATGTGTGTTCGTTATTATTATGCATATTATATTATGCATAATATATAATAGATTTTCAACTGAACAAACTCAGCAGTGAAAGCCATAAAAATAAGGTTGAAATGTAAAAAAAAGTAAGGACCCTTGATATTATTTTGCCAACATTGTATTGTAACTTCCCAAAGTTACAACAATATAAAGATGTAACAATACTGTGATTACCAAATAACGCAATTAAGATTTAAACTAAATTTGTCAGCAAAACATCAGTAGCTAATTGTTTCTCATCTCCAAATTCAAGCACAAGGCAGCCCATAATTCATAGCTTTCATGTACTGTGTTGGCCCTGAATGCAGCTAGGTCACATGTGATGACGTCATGGTCAGAGTACACGTGTGGTGTGCTGCATTTCCTGTGTGCAGCACGTTTTCCCCAGATTGATGCATCTTAATGAACTACGGCCACCGGCGTCAGCTCTGACAGCTCATAGGAGCGGACTGTGTGAAAATCAGTGTGGCACCTTGGCGTCGTGAACACAGTCTGAGTGACTTCACATCGATTATTTTACACGACCTCCATACATACATATACAGTGTGCTCCCAGCGTGGCGGCCGCTCTACTACAGTTAGTAAACTAACCCGCTGCATGGAAAACCCGGCTGGGTGGATCCCGGCTCAGAACCGGATCCATGCAGTCAACGGTAAATAATGTAACACTGTCACTATTGGTTTATTTAAAGACCCTCAATGTTTACATTACATCTGCATCAATACATTAAAGTATATGTTAAATTATTTATTATATGTTTTTGCCTCAGGATGCAATCTAGAGAACAACATTAAGCACACTGCAGAAGATTAAAAATCACTTTCATCATATTAATTTTATTCAGTGCTTTCAAACACATTTCATGGTCTTCCTCAGCAGATGAAATTCGCACGATTTGGGATAGCTAAGTTATCATCACCTGACACGTGGAACTTCCATGTGGTGATCACATGACAATTTAGCAAACTCTAATCCAGTAAAGACTGTAACATGTGGTCGAATCTGACAAAAGCTTGAGAATGGACCTTTAGTTTTAAAAGATTCTATTGTCAAATTAGTTTCCATGTTTAAGAGAGTTTGACTTTGATGCTCTACTCAGAACTCATGACTGCCAGTCATATATATAATACACGGTACTTTCAACTACTTCAGTACTCCTTGTAAAAGATTCTTCATGTGTAGGGCTCATTCTTTCAAAGAATGAACACATTCTTCCTAAAGACCCCTGATTTGCTGTTTAGCACATCAAAATCTTCCACAGGTGTTCACCTGGGTTGAGATGATAGCAGGTGAAAGCCACTGACTTTCATCATCATCAAACCATATGACCTGTGTAGAAGACCCCTCATCTCTTATTTTTCTCCACTCACTTGTTAAGATCTCAGTTAAAATACTGAACTAGAAATATTCCTTGATTTATTGCTCTATGGAGCATGTTAGCTCATTGCTAAAGCTCACTCATTGTTTTGGTTTTATGGCTCACAACTGAACTGTTTTGGTTAACTCTCGCTGTCATCAGCTGTTTTCAGTGAAAAAGCTCTGGTACACTGCCTGCCAATCATCAAATGGCAAGTTATCAAGCTGGTGAATATTGTGGAGGATTTGGCAGCTTAAGGGCCAGATATTTTTCTGAGGAACTGGGGAAGACCAAAAACTAAAAAGCTGAAGAGCTAAAGAAGAGAATAGTGGACTTACATTCAAGACAAAGACGAGCACAAACTAATGCTGTTCACTGCTTGGTACGAAGGCCCTATACACCTGGCATTAACATCCATCCTGAGTGACCTGACCACAAGAGGATAGTGTCCTGGGCCACACTGACGGTGTCAGTTGTCAATGAGAGCAAGAACAAAGCAGGATTCACTTCAAAAGGTTCTGCCATGCTTTGCATTGACTTACTGTTTATTTTGCAGGTTAGACTGTTGAATGTTGTGTCCCCTTTTAGTCGGCAGTATATTGATGAGAGTGGTAGGATGGATATGAGTAAGTGTTTTTTCACATTTCTTTTTGTGTAACTGCATATTGACTATCATGAAGTCTTTATATCCGGAGGAAGATGTGTCAGGATGACCACTGTAATCAGAGATGCCCATTAACATCTGGCACAACTTCAGTATACAAGAAACCCTTGACATCCAATGGAGGATATGATCTTAGCAGTTTACATAAGTCCTGTGGTATTAGAGAAATATATCATGTTTTTTCACAAACATTAAAATAAAAACCTATTTGATTTCTTGCATGTAGAGTTGAAACACTTGGTCCATTGAACATTTGAACTATGAAAATGTAACAGTGTTTTCCTTGTTATCCTTTACTACAGGTAGTAAATAGTAAAAATGCAATTTGAGATATTTGTCGTTTCACAGTCAGATTTTGACACATCACAATAAAAATCACAATAAAAATTATACAATCTCCACAGTATTTTTAAAGAGAATTAAATAGATCAACTGCTGCTTTGTCAAACATTACTCATACATTACACTTCATTCTAGTCAATGTACAATATTTTGTATTTAGTATTTAATATTTCACATCTAACATTTAATCCAATAATGCAAGTCTTGTGTGTATTTCTAATGTAAATTTGTTAATATCATCTTTTTAGCCACAGGAAGCGTACTGCTGCCTCCTGCCAATTGAAAATACATAACATATTTGTTTTTTGCAAATGAAAATGATGTGTTTATTTGGATATAGAGCTGAGAAGTGTCTTCCAATCACTAGTGGTCGCTCACGACACATTTGGAGACATTTAAATGCCAGGTGTGATGTACTTCAAACTGTCCACTGCGATCACATCACACGAAACATCTGATAATATTAGGTGTAAACAAGACCAAAATCTGCCCTGTCAATTTTATCGTGATAATATCTCACTGATGTGTTTCTGCTGCCCCCAAGTGGCCACAAAATAAGTTAATGCAGCTTTAAAGAGTTAACATTTTTTGAATACCTACCAAAAACAGTCTGAACTTGAGCGTGCAATGAATCATTCTTGAGTTAATAAAGTAAAGTTAGATATATAAGTTTGGTGCTATCATAAAGACTTTTATTACAATAACCCTAACACAAGAGAGTTGGCTCATTAAGTTTTGTCTGTTCAGAGAAAACAGGAATAACTGAGAACGGAAATGTCTTTAGACAAGTGGAGACACAGAATACACAGATAAAATACTCCTCTGATCTGGTGCGGCTACAACCAAAATCCCCTCCTTACATCACTGCGCCGCTTTTTCCAGCTCTCCATCATCTGCGTGTCAGCCTGCACTGCAACCGACCTCTATTTTCTACGGCTATTTTTATTGTTGTTGTCATTGGTAAACACCACACATCTGCCTGCCCTGGCCCGTTTCCCATTGGCTGCAAGGCTTGTCTATCGCCTCACTTCCGTCCGTTTGGCCACTTCTGATTGGCCGGTGCTCCTCTTTTTTTCCTCTTCTTCGCGGCGGTGGGTCGGAGCCGCTGTGTCCCCGGTCTGGCACGTTCCTAGCCAAATTCTCCACGGTGTAAAATTGGATTCCCCCTTTTTCTAAAAAACAAAAATATCCCCTCTTCAATTTCCCTGCAACCTACTTCTACGTTTCCGCCTAACACACGTCTCCAAATCTCTAGCAGACAGCTCTGAAGATGGCGGTGGTAAGCGGGATGTCGGGGTCGGCTGTAGCCCGGCTGGAGGGCCGAGAATTCGAGTATCTGATGAAGAAAAGGTCGGTCACCATCGGCCGGAACTCCTCGCAGGGCTCGGTGGACGTTAGCATGGGACACTCCAGCTTCATCTCCCGGCGGCACCTGGAAATATTCACCGCGGGGGAAGATGGCACCGGCACAGGGGAATTCTATCTCCGATGCCTCGGAAAAAACGGGGTGTTTGTTGATGGGGTGTTCCAGAGAAGAGGGGCTCCACCTCTCCAGCTTCCACGAATGTAAGATGGATGTTGTTGGCTTGGACTTTGCAGAAAATGTGCGGATTTCTGCGTTCATGTGTTGTTAATGTTTTGTTGTCCCGCAGCGATGTTGCACGTGTTGTGTCAAGCAACACAGACTCGGATTCGTGCTGCTCGTTTGTATGGCAATAACGTCACACCAAACCTCCATACGAAATGTGATGTTATAAGCATGTCGTCGCTCTGTGCCAAATAGAAAAACACCTTTAAGTTGATTTATGACCTTAGGTTAATCTGTCAGGGTCTCTTGTTAATACGGCATGTATATGTTCCACCAAGCAGACGTCAGACAGTCGTCAGACAGTCATGCTTCAGCTAAGAATTAGTGCACTGTCTGCTCTTCGTTCACCCCTGTGCATCATGTGGAAGCTTAGTTGTATTTATTTTTGATCTGCCTGCTGTGTTTCATACACACGAATTGCAGAGTGCCCCCTGAAAATAAACAGTCTTAATACATGCTCTATAATGTTTTAATTTTCAGGTGATAAAGTAAGAAGCATTGAAATTGACAAAATTTGAATAGAATTTGGTTTGAGTTGTTCTCAGAACCAGAGATGATCTCGTGTTTTGGGCTAACACTGTCCCACCTAACATGCCAGGAGCACAGGCTAGCAGTTAGGCTTGTGTTTGCATAGATAATGTTTCTGCAGTATATTGTACTCACAAAGACAGTAAAGATGGGTTATTGTTATATACTTGATACAACAGCATTTTACATGTGGTGTATAGTCAAAGCAGTATCTACAAAGCTCAGGTTGGTGCTGTAGTTAATTTGATCTGGCTCAATGTCAACTTGGCCTCATGCTCCCCCACTGGTACACACTGTTTACACTGCTCAGTTTGTTTGTCAGCGTTTTCCTCTTTCAGCTGTACTACCACCCAAAAGTCACACTGAACTGTTGTCGTGGCATCCCTGACCCCCCTTTTAATTTTAATTTCCTTAAATGTTTAGGCAAGTAGAGTCTACACTGTCACCACACCATAGTAGTAATTCATTTTAGGTGTCAGCAACTGGTCCAAATATACTCTATTAATATTAAATTAGACATGATGTGTTACATAATGGTCATGGTAGACGTCCTTATTTAAACTGTGTGAGGCTCAACCTCAGTGCTCCTCTCATGGCTTCAGTTAGACCTCCTTGACAACTCAAGTGAAAATGTATCAACATTAAACATGTTAAACAGATGTTTTTTATTTGTGCTTGTCTTTCCTTCTCAGGTGTTGTTTCCGGTTTCCCAGCACCAGTATAAAGATCACGTTCACAGCCCTGTCCAATGACAAGAAGGAGCCAAGGAACGTGCCGGAATCACCGGTCAAGCCCGTCCAACCCCAAATTTCCCCTCTCACCATCAACATTCCTGACAACATCGCACACCTCATGAGCCCACTGCCTTCACCTACCGGCACCATCAGGTGAGCGTGGCTTTGTTTGAGTCATTTGCAGTCCTTAAACCTGTGTACGCCAAGTGCCTCAATTTAGTAATTGAAGTGTCTTGTGAAGTGTCCCAGCCAGGAATTCAGAATGACATGTTTTTATCGATTTCACAGTGCGGCAAACTCCTGTCCATCAAGTCCACGGGGGGCAGGACTGTCCAGCTACAGGACAGGTCGCGTTCTGGCCTCTGACCTAATAGGAGACACCTCCCAATCAGAAAATGACAAAGAAGCCTCTGGTGAAGACAGCCCAAAGGTGAGAGTGGGACAGTCCAGATTAGACCTTCAGCGTTTAATCCATAGGTTGCCAACCAATGAATTCATCGCCAACAGTGGTTGATAATTGATTAATTGTTTTGAACCTTCTTTTTTTTCTTTTTAAAGAAAATCCAATTTCTCAGATTTTAGCTTCTCAAATGTGATTTTTTTGGAGGAGGTTTCTTTAGTCCTCTATGACACTAAACTGAATATCTTTGGGTTGTGGACAAAGGAACCTGTGTGAGGACGCCGACATGGCTTTGGGAAATAATGATCAACAAGATTTTATGTATCAACAGATCAATCGATAATAAAAGTAATTCTTAGTCGCAGCTTGGAGCAGAGAACTGGGCAATGAAAATGTGGATGAATACTGTAAGTGTGTTTGCCTCATTTTAAAATGGCTTTAAAGACAATATCTCAAACAAGAGGGTGCATGATCAAGGTAGCAGACTTCAGAGAATATTGTTGGATTCCTATTGGTGTCTGAGTACAGTCCCTGGTGACTCATTGAAGTCTAAAAATTGCCACTCACAACAACATAGACTTTGGAGTACAGAACCTGGTTGAACTTTGCTAAGTCTGAGACTTTGTGTTTGTGCCACATACAAGTACTAGAGAGAGAAAACCTAGGTGTTGAGTTGTGTTGTATTTCATTAACTAATCAAATTTCTTTTGTCTTTTCTGTCCCACAGGATGATTCTAAACCTCCGTATTCATATGCACAACTAATAGTCCAAGCTATCACCATGGCCCCGGATAAACAGCTAACGCTGAATGGAATATACACCCACATCACCAAGAACTACCCCTACTACAGAACAGCTGATAAAGGCTGGCAGGTGAGTCTTCACTATTTGGTACCCTTGTTCATACTTACACAGTTCAGTTATTGTCTTAATTGTCACAGCAGTTATGTGTAGTTGTAAATGTTAAAATTCTGTATGCAGAAATGCATGTATTGCAGAAATTGATTAGTCAACTGATACTGTACAATTCAACACTCTATAATTGATAAATTGTCCAATCATAAATGTTAAACGTCGGCTGGTTCCAGTTGGAGGTAACTGTGAGCTAAAAATTGAGACAGGCCTTTTTCATTTATCTGATGATTATTAATAATGATTTAACACTGAATTGTATGGAACTGCTCTCAAGACTGGGGTCTCTGCAAACAGCGACAACCAGTGTGGCAGTTTCATGAACTGGTCCAACATGTGTTGAGTAGACCGGCATCATAAACCTCATCATAAACCCATAACTTGAACTAAAGCTGTACATATGTACCAATTCTGCATTCCTATTAGGAATAAAAAACTTTAGAGGTGGGGAAAAAGTTGCACCACCTCAGAACACAAAAAATAACTTACATTTTTTGGAAAAAAGGTTTTTTGTTTCTTTTTTGTTTCTTTTTCTAAGTTTAATTTGCAGTGATATTCTAAGTCGCAGTTTGATCAACATCCATTGATGCAAATATTATATAATTTTATGGCGGTATAAAATTATGTGATCGTATATATAGATTACACAATAAAGCAGCATGCTCCATTTTGGACTCTATTTACAAGATAAAACAATATTCTTGTCATGTTGCACCATTTGCAACTAAGATTATGCTCAGTGTCCACTTTATTAGGTATATCTGTACAGTGTAATACATTCCAAACTGTTGCACCATTGAAGTCTATTTTTATGATGCCTACAATGTTCAGTTTTTGTTGACACTGTCATAGAAGTATTAATACAATGACATGTTTTAGCATTGAGATCATAGTAAGTGTTGTTCTGGACTGCCTCCCTTCATGTATGTGAGCAATAACATAGAATTTAATTTACACATTTCAGGCACTGTCAACAAAAAACAATCATTAGAAATTTTGTAAAGGTAACAGTAAGTTTTCCATCCTTGTAGGTTGAGCACATGAAGAAGAATACATTGAAACATTGTGCAAGTGTCTCTGCAAACTTTATCATCTAAACATTCTTGTGGCACCTTGTGGCAACAACATGGGACTATTGTAACACCATATAACTCGAACACTATCATACAGCTTTTAGTAATACTATACATGTCTGTTTTACTTGGTGTTTTAGAACTCGATCCGTCACAACCTGTCCCTGAACCGCTACTTCATCAAAGTGGCCCGCTCTCAGGAGGAGCCGGGCAAAGGCTCTTTCTGGAGGATTGACCCTGCCTCTGAGGGCAAACTGATAGAACAAGCCTTCAGGAAGCGCAGGCCCAGGGGAGTGCCCTGCTTCAGGACCCCAGTGGGACCTCTCTCCTCCAGGTAAAGAACACTTCCATCTAGACCTGAAGGTGTTACTTTTAAAAGATGTTCTAAACATCAGAGCTTGTTCAGTGTCTGAGTTTGTTGGGCTACAAAATACTGTATGTCAAGCAAACCTATTTCTTGTCCTGTCCCAGGAGCGCTCCAGCTTCTCCCAACCACACAGGGGCACTGTCTGCCCATTCCAGTGGGGTCCAGACCCCAGACAGCTTGTCCAGAGAGGGGTCCCCAGTTCCTATGGAGCCAGAGCCAACCCCACCGCCAGCACCCCCCCAAACCACTACAGTCCAGCCCAAACTTGCTGTCATCCAAGAGGCTCGCTTTGCACAGAACTCCCCTGGTAAGACATCAATGTTTTTGTCTGTTTCACTGAACCATTACCACATGTCTCTGTCAAAGGGATGGCATAAAAATGGACAAATAAAGTGGTGTTTTTGTCAAGCGTTGGCGCTCAACTTTCAGATGTTGAAATAGTAAAAGTTAAGTAAAAAATGTTGATCTAAATCTCTCTCTCCATCTTTTGTACAGTGTTCATGTGTCAATTGTTAAAGTAAAGACAGCAGAGTTTTTCAGTAACCTGTAGCCCCACCCTCCGATAGGCTCCCCCCTCAGCAACCAGCCAGTATTGATCGCAGTGCAGCGCCAGATGCCTCAAACGACCATGAAGCCTGTGACCTATGCCATGGCGACACCCGCCATAGTAACAACGACAGTTAGCTCCGCCCCCGTCATGCAGACGGTGCACGTTGTCCACCAGATCCCAGCCGTCACTATGGCAACTGTCGCCGGACAGCCCGCTGCAACAGTGAGCACAGAACCTCAGGAGAACGGAGGTGGAGAGCACCAAGAGATCAAAGGTGAGACCTGATTTCTACAAGTTTCTACAAGTGCAGCCTGTGTAGTCACTCAATACGATGTGGGGACTGAATGTATGACCTGAGCTTGATATGAGTTTTTCCTCCCTGTGTGTAGTCAAAGTGGAGCCAGTCCCATCCATCACAGCCTCATCCATAGGTGGAGTCAGTCGCATCATCCAGAGCTCTCAGGCTGCTCCTCTGACAACAGTTACCATCGTGCAACAAGCCCCGCTCGGGCAGCACCAGCTCCCAATAAAGGCCATCACACAAAATGGGACCCACCTGGTCCCCATCGGTACTGCTGCTAGCACAGGTGACACGCACACACACACAGAGACATATAGGCACGGCACTAATACCATCGCAGTACCAATAGGCAATTTACTCCTTTCCCGTTGCAGTTTGCCCTCTGTGTTTTGGTTTTTTTTCTCGTGTGTCATGTTTGATGTCACAAGCATGCCCAGAAAACAGGGAACAGTAAATAAGCAGCGTGGATGACAGTGACAATATCACAACGGTTGTTTTTTTTTGATGTCTTCTATTTCAGTCTCTCTTCCAAACTCAAGGCCAACTGATTGATGTCACTGTTGCATGTTGTTCCCAGACTGTAAAAAAACAATACACACACATCATAGCATCATGCCGGAGAAGGGGGAGAATATTAGTGTCCACCCAGGTGTTCTGTTTCCATCACTGCCGAGCTGGAGCTAAAACACCCATGACTGCTGCAGAGAATCATTTGAGCCGGGAATGAATGCTGATTGCACCTTTTCTCACTAAAGACAAAATCCAGATGTTAATAGGTGTTAGTGTATTTTGTTTTTGTCCAATACGACAATATGAAATTGGTTTCAGATGAAAGCATGCCTCTGCATTTACAGGTCTACAGGTTTGCATAAGCAGTTTTCACAGACAGTTGCACAGGTGTCAGACTAATGGAGAAGCATTTAGCAGTCTTTCCTGAGGTCCTCTGTGCTCCCAGGAGCCACATGTCTGACGCAGCACTTAGAAGAGCCCTGTGGAGTTTTTCTGTAAACAAACAAAAGTTTTGTTTACAGAGTGTTTTTTAGCAGAACCCATTTTGTGTATCCTTAAGGTCTAAACATGGTAAATGCATTTAATCCACCACAAAACATTTGTAAATCAGTAAACCAAAATTATTTACTTCCATGTCCGTTTTCTTCTTCTGTGCATTTGTTGGCACAGTATTATGCTTCTTTGCACCAACTATCAATCAGTGGAATAGCACAAACCATTTCACACAGTGATCAGTATGAGAGTGTGTTGTCAGCCACACAGTCATGTGTATGCATGGAAGACAGAGAGCTGGAAGACAGAGCTAACAACCATGTGAAGCCTCTGTCAGACTCTGTTTCAGCTGGAAAGACAGGAAGTCTGGTTTGAGCGTTGACCATCACTAGAAGCATATTCATGGTCCTTTGAGAGAGTCACTGTGTGGGGACCTGTTGTTGTCGCTGGACTACCTGCTCTACACTCACAGCTTCTCTGGTGTGTGTGTCTACAGAGGAGTGTCACTAACAGCCGTAGCGCTGCTGTTTATCATGGTTAACGTTACTCTTTGTCAGCCTTAAATATCTTAAGCTCAGAAAAGAGAACAATTATCGGTGGAGTCAGGTGTCGTGTTTATGGCCACTGAAGAAGAATAAGTCTTGCTCATGTGCTATGTGCTTTGTTCCCCACCAGCACTGATCAGTCTAACTCATGTTAACACGACCAGCAGCTATTTGAAAGAGTGGTCAGCCAATGTTCTGATTTTTACACTTAGTGTAGCAGCTGCTAGCACAGTCAGGGAGGCAACACACACAGTCATCCTCAGAGTCGAGCCTAATACATCACAGTTAGTGAGGGGCCAGAAAGCAGTTGTTATGGAGCACTCTGAGACAGTGCTTTCATATGGGAGAAGTAGTACAATTTGTAACATTGCGACTATGGAAATGTAAAGACACATATCACACAGCTAATTGTACTACTGCTCACATCCAAATGTAAACTGTCTGCAATCAAGTCCACCAGAGATATTAAGGAAAAGTGTTCCAACGTCATGCTTTAGGAGAAGAAGCAGTAATTTAGAAGTACTTAATTAACACACAGCTGATAATGAGATGATGAGGCTAAATTCAGGGATTATTTTCAGACATATGTAATGGTTGCATATCATAGAAGACTGGACTGTTGGCCTTGGCCCAGGTCTGTGCCCTTCTAGTTTGCAATATTTTACTCCTTAGAAGTTAGTTATTGAAGACATTTGGTCACACAACACACCTGCCCACGAGACTTATAAAATGTAACAAAATGCCCTTTATCATTTCCCACAGCCCAAAGGGACTTATTAAAACAGCTTATTTCAACCAGCATCATTAGTTTACTATCATCTACAGTACTGTGCAGAGGTTTTAGGCAGGTGTGAAAAAAATGCTGTGAACTAAGAATGCTTTCAAAAATTGAAGTGTTAGTTTCCTTTCATCTATTAACAAAATGCTGTAAATGAACAGAAGAGAAATCTAAACAAATCAATATTTCATGTGACTACCCTTTGCAAAAGAGCATCAATTCTTCTAGGTATACTTGCACACAGTTTTTGAAGGAACTCAGGTGGCCCAATCATACGCCTCCCTGATGGTACTGCATGATGGATATGTGATCATTAGCACCTGGTTGGTGTAGCTGGTTTATCATACACCTGACTATAATCCTACAGAATCCCTGACTTTGTGTAAGTGTACCTGTAAGAATTGACGCTGCTTGAAAGCAAAGGGTAGTAACATCAAATATTGATTTGATTTTTCTTTTGTTTGCTCACTTGTCATATTGTCAATTGATAAAAAATAAACAATTATTATTTATATTTTTGAAAGCATTCTTCGTTTACAGCATTTTTTCACACCTGCCCAAAACCCTTGCACAGTACTGTATATAAAAGAAATATGATGCAGACTCACCAGAAAACCAGACAATGAAAACTAGTTGATGAACTATCAGAATAGTTGCTAATTAATTTGTCGACCAATTTATCAGTCAGACAATTTTTAATAGATCATTGAGGCACACTTCAGCCTCCATACATTCATATGAGTGGCACAGCTTTTTTTTTAATACATCCTCTCTTCACTTTACCAGCTGTTGCGAACCCACTTCACCTCCTGGCAGCCCACGCCTCAGCCTCGGCGTCCCTCCCCACCAAGAGGCAGAACGGAGAACTGCAAGACCAACCCGAAACAAAGAGGATAAAAACGGAGGAGGAAGAGGAGGGTGGAGCAGCAGCTGCCAACAACGGCACCACGGACAGAGCTGGAGAGGGAGGGGTCAGTGAACAGATCGGTGACAAGTAGCCTCCCCCCGGTCTGCGTCCTGGCCCCCGCCCTCCTGTACGCATTGAGCCTCACCCCTCCCTCACTCTCACCCCCCCATCCTACCTGGTTATCATCTACTCCAAGGTGCCAAAAAGAGAAGAGACGCGGAAACACCTGCGAGACTACAGAATGTTCAAAACCTCCTCCTCAGCCCCCAGCCCTCTTCCATATATTTAAGACCACGAAATACGATGCAAAAATTCAAGACCAAATTGAAAATGGAGTCAGAGAGTTGCTGATGACTGTGAATCCCCGAAGTGCGAGACCCAGACGGCAAGAAGAAGCACAGGAAGAAAAACAGATTTGAAAATCCAGATTTCCAGATCAGAAATGACTTATTGGAGAAGCAAGGAGTCCTGAAGCTCCACACAGACGGAATGAGCCTCATCCTGGTAGCATTACAGACAAGCGCTTAACTGTGTCGGATAGAAGAAGCAACCAAGTGAAATCACCAATAGTGTATTCCGCAAAGGGAAGTGTGTGTATGTACGTGTGGACATTCCCATCTTCGGCAGCTAGCCTCCATGTTGACCTACCTAACCCAGTCGTGAGTAGATATGCAGTATTCTGTTGTACAAGTGTATCTTTGGATCTTTTTTGAGTGTTTCTCCGTTTCCCAAGGCACAGATACTATCTAGTAATAATTAAGATAACTAAAAGCTATAAGTGGGGTCTTTAATAACATTTAAACATCACATGATATTTTGGGAATCCTTTTTTTTGTTGTTGTTTTTGTATGTGGACTCTTTGTTCAGTGAAATGAATGTAGTCTCCTTTTTTTTTCCTTTCAAGAAAACACTATCTATGGAGTGGATGTTCTTTTTTCTGCTCATTCATGCAAAATGAAATTTCTTTATCACTGTACATCTACAGATCTTTTTCATATTTTACAAATATCCTATGAGATAAAAAGTATATTCCCATGCGTATTTGACCATATGCTTCATCGAGCGTGCATGTTACGGATCTAGAGACAGTGTACTTGAGCAGATTATCTGAATATGGAACTGAAGAAAATTTAGACTGAATCTACGCTATATGATTCTGACCAGTGCTGCACTTAACCCTCTTAGTTTTTTTTGTTTTCCTTTTGTACTTTCATTTGCTCTGTTTTGTTTTGTTTTTTTACCCGTCATCATGGGCTGTGTTTGTTACCTTTGTGTTGACGTTGGCAGTCTATATGCTTGATTATTTTCTTCTGTTCAGGCTACTAAACAGTCTCTTCAGATTGTATTCTATGTTACACGAGGAAAAACAAGTGATAGGTGTTTGTTCTGCTTCAGTGGGTAAATGCTTTTTTTATAAATTTATTTAAAACACATAACCTCTTAGTTTGTATTTCTTTAAGTAAAAGCCTTCTCGGCTGGGCAAATGCAAACTCACATTCTGTCTGCGTGAAGAATTATTTCTTTTTGTTGGAACAATGATGTGACTTATGAGTTAACATCTGCCGAGGAGCGGGGGGGGGGGCATGCTGTTTAGCTTTGTTGAGAATGGCTTGGGCATGCATTCCACACAGTTTGGTCAGACTGTTGGAGGAAGTGTGTGTACCACAGGAGTAAAAATGCTTCCTTTGAACACAATCAGCTTCCTTTTGGGACAAAAACAGCTTGACTCACTTTATTTCCAGTATTGAAGCTGACCAGAGGAATGTTCATGAGTTCATACCAATGATGCACCAATTCTACTTTTCCTCTCCCCACACACACAGACCTCTTCCACAGCACAGTTTGGCTTGTCAACAGGAAAAGCACACGTGTGATTGGCACCATCGTACTGGCTTCCGTTTCGCTGAACTCGTTCCAGGATTCTGGCTTTGTAAGATGTTGATTTATTGGTGTGGCTTTCTGGGACAATTGATTGAACTGAGCCACGGTTGGAGAAATTTGTTTGACCTGTCCTCTTCCTGTTATGACAAGTCAAAATGTCTATTTCAATACCTCAACTCAGATCTGCTCATACAGACCAGCGATCTATTACCAGTGCTCTCTTTTCCTCATACCTGTATGAGTCACTGCGTAGAAATCAGGATCATTTTTGTAGAAGGTAAAATGGGGCCATTACTGTTACACTTAAAACCAGAGCCTGCTGTGAATGAAACTGTACAGCAGCTAAGTAAGGGTTCAACATATCAGCCCATCCTTTCAGTTCATGGAAAGTGTTGACCATCTGTCACCAGTAAGAACACTTTTTCTTCAAAAACACTCAAAGGCAGGTTGAAAATCCTGCCTTCATGAGACACTATAGCGACATTAATAAAAGCATACACTTTAAAACAACCTCTCCATTCAAGGAGTGATGGGAGTGTTTGAGTACAGAATGTTGAGAGAAGTTCAAATCTGGTATACTCTCTCCCAGCTCTGCACACCTTGCTTCATAGGTTTTAAGCATACTTCATATTCAGACATATTAGTGGTGTCAAACTTAAAAAGTCAGAACTCTGAGGACAGGGCTTGGACAGCAGGCTTTTCTCACTGTCTTCAAGTGTAACTTCAGAACCAATCCAAAACGTTGTCATGTGTGGTAGGACAACACATTGTGTGACCTGAGTTGTTTGAGCATACTGAATCCTTAAAAGAAGCCTTGAAATAGGGTAAAGAATCAAGGGACAGCTGATTACACATGTACTCACAGAACTGGAGTTACTTCCAGATAAGTAATGACGTCACAGTGGGAGAAAAACACTATCGAGCTTAAAAAAAAAAAGTCCAACTGAAATAACATTTCAAGTAAACCCTTTTTGTAGTCAAAAATCATGTCAAGATATTTTTGAATGTATTGTTAACGGTTTGTTTTTTCCTTTATTGTTAAAAGGAAGAAAGGACTTGGGGAGTATCAGAAATGCCTCTCAGCTGCTGGAGGGGTGTGTCTGTGTTCAAAGATGATTGACAGCAGCTGGCAGAGGTGTAGCATACTTTATGTCATGGGCAGTGTTTTAATGGTGGAATTGAAGAGGAACACCAGAATCTAACCAGACCCCAGTGACACTGACAGGTATGTCTACATGTATGCTACAGCTGATTAGCTCCAGTATCTAGCCTGCAAACTGATGTAAGCTGTGAACTTTTCCCCAGTGACTGACTGGTTGATCGTTCAACAAGCTGAGGTGCAAGACATGACGTGTTCGTGTTTGTAAGTTACATAAAGAGACCGAAGCAGGAAAGCTAATGTGGTTGTTTTGTAGCAGACTGCTGTCTGGTTGAGTGTGACCCTGGCAGAACACTGATGTTACTGCTCTACACCAGACTGGACTGGCTGTATCAAGGTAGATGGACCCATCATGAAACCACAAAAATCTTAATGTCTCCCTTTTTGTTTCTGATTTTTTTTTCTCAAAGGAGAAAACAGGATAAATGATTTACAGAGCAGCTGTAAACTCATAAGCTTTTTCATTTCAGTTGGACTTTAAGACCCTAACATTTTATGGGAGTACACCAGTGAAAGACAAATTAAATTATCTAGATGCAATACAATGTAGAGAGGACACTTTGTGTTCAGGGTATAAAAGGCAGGAAACGGCCCATAAGTTTAACTGTAAAAGCAGATGTTACATTTTATTCACAAATTTTAATGCAGGTTTTACAATCATTCTGAGTGTGTCAGAAACAAGTTGGCTTTTCAGTTTGTGCAGAGTCCCTCCTCTGGTCAGTGACTGCCAAGTGCTGTGAATCACACCTGCAATTGTACAATCTGATGCAGAAAGCAACACAAAAGAAATGTGTTTTTGCACTGAATCAACAAAAATGCTGTCAACTAACATGAAAAAATAATAAAAAATATTTCATTATACATTAACAGTTTTGCTTATGCACATGTTCCACTGAGGTGGATTTACACTGAACAGATCTGTTAATGGCCACAGGCCTCAACAAAGCAAAGTTATGAGTGTCATGATCTAAAGGAAAAGGTAAAACAGCTGCACCTGGCGAACCACACTGGCCAACAAAAAGTATGTGGAGCAACCCATCATACGTACGAGGATTTCTGATTTCATTCTAATCGTGTATTAACATGAAAGAGGAAGTGCTGTCTTGTTCAAAATATTCTTCATATTTTTACAGTTGGGCTGTTGAGTAGAAAAAAAATTGCATCCAAAATTCAGTTTGTTTTTGTGATTTAACCCTGTGATGCACAACACTGGTCAAAAGTGACCCGAGGGAATGATTTTTTTATATATATATATATATATATATTGTATCACTACCCCAAAGAAAGTGACCATAGGTGTTCTCAACGGAATGTTGATTTTTTTTTTCATATTTGCAGTATGGAACATATTTTACTCATGCACCTCAAGGTATCTTCCTACCTTCAACTTAACAGTGTACCAGTACACCTCCTCGCTCATGACAGGCAGAACAACAAAAAATATCACACACAATAGAAGAATGATTTAAACAAAACATCCAATGAAACAACAACTGAAAAGCCAAACAAGTGTGTGTTTTAGGGAACAGCAACCTTTTCACACTGCCTTCTCACAACTCTTGACAAGCTCTATTTTACTTTTCACCTCAGATTATGCTTATATTGTTTGTTATTATTTATTCTCTTTTCAGAAAAAAAAACCTGTTGACTTTCAGGCTGGTCGGTCATTTTCGACTCATGTCTGCAAGTTTCACTTAAATGTGCAAACCTTTTTCCTACATGCAAATTAATATATTGATGCATGAGTGAAAACAAAAGAATTATTTTTTTTCTTTAAATCCTGTGTGATGTCATACTTTTGTTAGAGAAATGTATGAGCTATGTACCAAATAATACTGAAAACGAGAATGGGTAATTATTTTTTTTTACACATGTTGTGCATCAGAGGGTTAAGATGGAAACCGTATGTGTGTTTGGCTTTTAGGATCTCCTGTTCAGGTAGGAGAAACAAATACTCGATTTTCACAAACTCTCAAAGAAGTTAAACATTTTGGGAAATGCACTTAATTGCTTTCTTGCTGGGAATTAGATCGTAAGATCAATACCACTCTGTAGGGTAATATAAAAACCTGTTAGGCACACATCCAAGCCAATCACCTTTGTGAATAAATGCTGGAGCTGTAGCCAGCAGGTGGGATGCAAATTTGTTGTCCTCAGCCAGGATTGTCAAGTGGGGGTCGAGTCACTTTAAAGCTCCTCAGAAAACACAGCAAACACATGCTACAAAGAGAGATTCTGTGTAGCCGGTAGCCTGTTGAGGCTAAGCTAACTGACCGCAGTTTTCACAGACAGAGAGTTCACAAAAGAGTGGTCTCAATCTTCATCTAGCTCTCGGCAAGAAAGTGATGAACTGTATTTCACCAAAAAAGCATGAAAAACTACTTCTTTAAACTTTCTTGTTCAGGTAGAAACAACACTTTCACAAGTTTAACAAAAGACAATTAGGGAAATCATATATTACACAATGTATGAAAAAAAGGAAGAGTGAAACAAAAATAAGTGTTTAATTTTTTTTTTCTGCTACTATTCTGTACAGCTCTATGTAATTAGAAGTTCACTCTGGCGCATTGTGTTTATACAGTGAATATAAGAAAATTTAGTAATACTAACATGATGCTTTGCAAAGCAGGATCAGAGTCTGTTCAATGTTCCAGATGTTACTATGAACCTTGATGACAGAAGTGGAAAAAAAACAGTTAGCTCATTCTGATCCTGCTTTGCAAACACCTAATATCGTCCATTGGTATATGCACAAACACACATATGTACAGTATATATGACAATAGTAATATGGGCACACATACAGATTCTCTCCAGTCTCGAGGCACTCCCTATATTTAGGTTAGGTGGTGTTAGTTGACAAAAATCGCAATATTTTCAATCCGTCTAGCAGAATCATCTATGTGATTAAAAATAGCCATCCTTTGTAAATTCCTCGGAAGACGTCTTAAAAAGCGGCATGTTGTCCATTCAAAAAAATAACTTTCCCTCTTTTCTCTAGTGTTTGGTTTGGGAGTCAAGTCAGCATCTGTGTCCCTCTGTCCAGAGACAACCCTCAGGAATCTGCGAGAGGGAAAAGTCTGCATCCCTGTTGGTGCTTCCATTCGCTCATTTTTGCTGTGAGGGTTTCCCCGAGTATGTGCTTCTCTGTCTTTGTCCTCCCTTCACCTGATGCTCTTTTACAGAGTCTGTCAAGATAAGGAGAAGAGGAACTCCTCCTGCCTCCTCCAAAAAAAAAAGAAAAAAAAAAGAAAAAGCAGGCTGTGCAATAGCAAGTCTCCAAAGGGGTCAAAGGTCATATTTTCTCATCAGTCATCTCCAGGAACTGGGCATACACATCTCTGGAACACTCCCCTTTCTGGTTAAACAGGAACTTGTAGTAGCTACCGTCAGCACAAATGGCTGCATGGTGGAGGGGGAGAAATGAGAGTGGAACACTGTCAGCAAACTCAACATTTTTTGGCGGCCTTACGATGTCATTGACTGTCACTTTCATGATCCACATCTCTGTTCTTTGCTCCTACTGCTTCACTTTGCCAAAAACAGACAACAGTTTTCCCTCATTAAAATGTAGCTCAGTCAGGCAACAGTCTCTCTCATGATTATCACGTGGAAGTAGAGTATGAATAGTACTGCTGTTTGTTCTATGTTGTGCCCATTGATAGACGTTTCCACTGGTTGGAGAATAGGTTGACCAGAGCGTTGTCTGCAGGGTTAACAACGAGGACATCATCTTTCTACATAGCTAGGAAGCTACCTAGCTTGATATCTACCTAGCTAGCATCATTTTACCATTTCCCTTTGTTTTCTCACCTGAAAAAAAATCTACAATTCATTTAATGTGTACAATTTTTATGGCCAAAACTACCAAATAAGATGTGTGATGATCCTGAACATCATAGAGTCCAGATACATATTCTGTGGCCTGCAATCCTGATAAGGTCGACCACCAACAACTCAAGTCACCTGTGATGCCACCTGACTCTGATCGTTAAGAGTGACAATATGAGAGTCCTGAAAAACTGTGCAATTTGAGCTGAACTCACCTATGACAGCATTGGGCTCTGTTCCAAAGGCACACACACAGGGAGAGCCTGAAGGGACCTGGAACTTGGAGAAGCTCCACTTGGAGCTGAAGTATTTGGGAAGGAAGCTGGCTGATGCCAAACTGCAGAGAGAAAGGGACAATCAAAACAAATGCTGGAGCACAAAGTCCAAGTCACATTTAAAGGGTAATCTTGATGTTTTAAAACCTGGGTCCTATTTTTCTTTTTTTTGTCTTTTACATATTTGGGGTCTAAACGACTAATAGGTATGTTTGGATTTAGTCCAGTAGTTCACCTCAGCTTGCAGTTGGGAAACAGGCCTCAGTGTTTGCAAAATAAATGTTGAGGACAAATGTGGTTGTCAAAGTACGTCCAATGAAAGTGCTTGTTTTTGCTACTACAGGCTCAGATTGCCAAGTGTCAGCTTATATGGAAAGGATCCCGACAGAGACAGATCTTTTCGGCATGCCCTTTCTGATCCGTTAGTTTGTGTTATTGTATGTTAAAGCCACAAATTCACACTATAACACAAGCAAACAACCAGGTCCTTTGAGGCAGCGGTAGAATACAAACTCTTATGTTCTGCAAGGTAAAATGACTGTTTTTGACAAAGGAGTCTGGAGACTTTCAACGAAGCGATATAATGGCTGTTTTTAGCTAAACAAAAAGGAATGTTACTGTTAAACAAAAAGGTCTACAATTACCCTTTAATATCAACATTTAGTTTTCAGAGTGACCTTAATCTAGATTAGATCTGGATTCACTGATATGTAGTACAGATCTGACATCACTTGTATGGAAAACAATTAAAAGCTTTCAGCAGAGACTAACCTTGACTGTTTGTTCCTTTTGGGGTCTTCTGCAGCAAAGATGTGCACTGTGCCATGATCACTGGATACGCAGATGAGGGACGCATCCTGGTTGAAATTGATGCTGAAAAAGACACACAGTTGGAAATGATCATGAAACAAGAAAACTAAAAGCCTTCAGTGAGCAGATTTTTTCATTCCTTTATAGCTGCAGTGCTTATTTCATTGAGATTTAGCCCCAGTTGCACTGTTTACATTTCTTTTCATTCTGTGAATTTAAGTTGAAGGGCATCTCAGTGATTAGAACTGTCCACTAACAGGCAGAGCTGATGAATGGAAATAAAATGAATAGTGTTAATTTGACTGATGTTTGGACTGTGGCTTTCACAATGGAAAATTTGGACCCTAAATCTAGACCAGCTGGGAGTGACCACTGTAGTGTGGCTAAATCAAATTTTAACTCCATCATCTATAACTCCTGCTCTTCACAGTCTCAGACATACTTTGATTAACCTTTCATGAGGTCACCATATAAAGACCTCCTGTAGTGACATCCACATCTCATCATGCATCTGCAAGAACGTGGTCTAACACACACAAAACTGAGTAAGGACATGATGTGGACATGGGGAAAAGCTGCTTTTAGACTGTTGTCTAACTTTTCATTTCAAATGTAGCAAGTCACAGTGCAGCGACAACTTGCCAATATACTGTGCATGCTTGTGGAAAGAGCAAATAAGTTATATTCCGGCAAAGGTTAAAGAATATATAATGTTTTGAAACTGTCTGGAAGAACTGTCAGCACATAACCTGCATGGCCTTTTCCAGTGTTTTTGGAGAATTCTGCAGAGGTTTTCAGCAATCCTCCTATCAGCATCCTATCAACATCAGTTTCAAATTCATCTTGCTATGTTTTAGATCTAATGTCGTGAACATGAATGACAGGAAAAGGCAGAAATGTTGCAATGCTATTAGGTAACGTTGTGAACAGCACTATTGCTCAATGCTTACCAGTATATGTTAGCTGTCTGAGAGCCTCGTCTTAGCTCTTGTATGAGCTGGCCTGCAGATGTGTCGAAAATTCTAATAAGAGTCCCCTGTGGAAACACAACATGGATTAGTCAGATATCAGTCAGAAAGTCAAGTCAGAAACAAAAGGCACAATGACTGAAGAGATATGTTTATTTCTATCAATTCACTTCAGCCCGAGCATGACTTACTTTCTCTGATGCAGTAGCTATTCTTGTGCCCTGCAGATTTAGAGCAATGCAGCACAGTGCCCCCTCATGGGCAGGGATATCAACTGGAGGCTTCTCTGTGTTGGCCAGGTCTACTATCTGAACATGGCCTGAGTGAGTCCCTGGGAATGCCAGCAGAGAGTTGTTGCTGTTAGGACACAGCACACACAGACCTGAGGAGAACAAGGGAAAAGGCTGGTTATACTGTGTCACATTTATATCGACTCTTTTTACGATTTTTTTTAATGGCTGCAGAATTCTTTGGGAATTTTGGGAGGAAATTTGACTACATCTTAAAATAATCTTCTGTGGGTTTAAAAGATGCTCCAGGTTTGCTGCACCCACCAAAAAGTCAAAAGGTTAATTGAGTGTGTAAAGCAGAACAGGTTGATTTAAGGTCTTAGAGGGTCAACAGAATGGACTGACCTTTGGGGTTATAGCAGGTCTCAAACACATGCAGCTGATGGGGGTTGTGGGTAAAGGTAAAGACTTTGATCATTGAGTCCAGGACCACCACAATCCTGAGAACAAAGGAGAAGCAACGCACAGGCAAAAGCTGAAACTAAATGTCCAAATACTGACACTTCCAGAGATAAAAACCAGATGCAGCTTGACTAACAATGAGTGCAAGAATCAATTCATGAGATAATAGATACAAAGCAAAATACTAGTATGGCTGCTTTATTACAACAGTACTGCTGTGTGATCAAGCTGAGAAACATTTCTGAAAGAGTGATGTATGCCTGACAAGAGATCTCCATGATATTTAAAAAATATGGTTTGTGCCTGTAGAGGAACCCCATCTTCACACAACTGCATTACACCGCAGTTTTACTGTCACAAACAATGAAATACATCACACTAACAAAATGACAGACGACAAAAACAACCTCTGATCAAATCCAAACAGCTTTACAAAGTTGGCTTTAGGTCCATTTCAGCTTTTAATGGGGTGCTACTTTACCTGTCACGCCGAAGCTTCACTGCTTTGACTTCTGTTGAGAATTCTATCTCAATAACCGTCTTCTTCTTCAGGTCATCCCAGATCATCACTAGAGTACAAAAAACAGTTAATACCTGTTTCATCATACTGGCCACAGTATGAAGTATGATGGAAAACCAGTAGTGATGATATGATTTTTTTTCATTACTTTTTTATATGACTATGACTGAATAATTTATTATCAATCATATCACAATTTTTTACAGTACTTTTCAGTGGTATGCAACTAATAATTTCAAGTGACATAATTAATTAAAGAAACACGATCTGGACCCAGATATGCAGCATAAAATGGATGGATGGATTTATCACTGAAAACGGATTAATTCATGTGTCTTGCTTGTGAACTTCCTAACTCCCGTAACGAACAGTTGTGACAGTGCTTGCTGCTCACAGACAGCTGAGGACAGAAGCAGTGCCTCCTTAAACAGCACCAAAACGCCATAGAGACTCTATGCATAGTCTTTTTATTACATGACTATTTTGGTACAAACATTTACCTGCCAGCGTGGCAGATAGACTTCCAAGATTTACTTGCCAAATGGAAAATCTACGCGCATTTGCCGCTCGGTGGGTGTTAATTTCAGACCCCGTTTACAAGACCAGCAGATAGCCTTAAAATGGAACTACAAGCCTTTAATTAACAGAACAGAGGCTTGCCAGTGCAAACAATACTGCTGATGTCGAAAAAAAAAAAAGCAATCCATCAACATTGCTAACTTAAGAAGACAAAACATACCTTTGTTGGTTGGATACTTGGGTTTCTTTCCTCCTCCCACTAGTGCTAAATAGTTACACCGAAACAGCATCTCCACGTGGCCAACCCCGCCTTCCAGGAACTCTGAAGGTCAACATCATAGGTAGTGAACATTAGTAATAATAACTATTTTCTGCTGTAAGAAAAGAATGCAGGTCTTATTAACACAACTGACTGTGAACTGTGCTTCAAACATTTGGACACTACTTCTAATCACCACTGCTTACTCATCTCTCTCTAATGGCTCAGCTCTCCACATCAGATCACAATGACAAGAATTCCTCTGTATTCCACACACTCAGACTACTACCCCTCCTCCGCGTACAACACACATAACGTCAGCAGAACAGAGAGCTGCGTCGTGCTGTACAGGCTGTCATCAAAGAACTGCACATGGATTAGTACAGACTAAAAAAGATGAAAGGCCACTCTTGGTACTGTGAATGAGTACATCGTCAGCTCCCGGCCTAGCAGTTCAATTCTATGAGTTAGAGAAGTAACTCTGGAGCAGGTCATGTGCCGAGTCACATTTTCAGCCCTGTTTGGGGGAAACTTCCTCTTATATGACTCCATTTTTAAGGAGTTGTAATTCAGCCACAAGACCTTGTTCCTGCAGCAGAATTGGCTTATGGCTTATGACTGACTTATGCTGACTGACTTAAGCCAAAAAGCTTTGAGCAAGGACTTCAAATTAGCTGTGAGCCACAGAGCATTCCTCTATTATCACAATTTGGAATGGATGTGTTAAAAAAGTCTCTTTAATAAACTGTCTGCAATGTCAATTATCAATAATCAATTTGTCATTAAAAGTGTATAAAACCATGTAGACTAGTACCCCCGTGAATTTTGTATTTTGCATCACACATAGCACAAGCAAATTAAGTGAAACATAAATTATGCCATCACTCAGTATTCCTGCTGCTGTCATCATTCAACAAATGGACACATTTAAAAATATATATATTAAACAGTATATTAATACAGTTCTGCTTAGAGACTTTTATTTACAGGAAATAAATAAAATAAAAATGAATCATCCAGTGCACCCCTAAAAAAACGTTTGGCCATTTTTGTATCAACATGAAGAGCTCTAACCATATGACATCAGGCAGATAAGTTAACTTGATCGCCCTAACCTGAATCATCCTTGATGAAAATTTAGCAGATTGGTTTTATAATAGGTAGTGCTAGAAGAGAAGGATTGGTAAACAAGCAGCATTCACAGCAGATGAAGATCTGCATGCAACAGGAACATCCTAGAGCTGTGCCCGGTGGAATCAAGGCGTCAGTGGCTGTTTAGATATTGCATCTTTTCTGTGCTTAAATTCATTATTTTCCAGTGGAGGCGCCAGCACTCAAAGCCAAAAGTGATGCAGTTGCCCTGCACATTTGTTAAGATACTCCTGTTTTTTATCCGAGACTTGCTTCATCCTGAACCTGTGCAAGGACGTCACAACATCTGGTTGAAAGGTCAGAAGGTCAAACTAAACCTGGAAGAGTGTCTCATACCTGGAGCTATACTACCTTTCAAGTTATTACTATTTTAAAAACAGCAGGAACAACACTCTGAGAAATATCACCTCAAAATCTGTGATAACTGGTGAGCATGGTTATTTTGGTTGCTTGGTAATGGCAGACGAACCTCCCAAGCACCTTGGATAAAAGGATGAAACTTGCATGGCTTTTTCAACACGTCAACATCTGAACAATCCCCTAAGTATCAATGTGTTGCAGCATGGCAGACTGTTCACTGAACATGTATGTAGCTATACACCCTACTAACACTATGTGTGACCAACTTGAAAAATGATTTTCTAAAAATTACAAACATTAATGAGCCTACCTTGTTTTTCTTTCTCCTTAAGAGGGTCTGTGTTGTAGACACGAAATCCATTTTCCATTCCACAGGCAAAGCATCCTGGAGAGACACAGAAAAATGAAACAGCTGTCAGAAATCGATCACTGAATAAAGAGACCATTAATCAACAGTTGCAGTCACATCAGGGTTTTTCTCAGTTATCTTTTAAATGTAATCACCCCAACACCCTTAATCTTTATACTATAGGAACACAGCAGAACATGGGGGAGTTCACTTTGCTGACACAGAGCACTGAACAAATGATTAACCTCTGGTGGAATTCACATAAATTGTCACCCAGTGAGTTTACATATGATGACAGTGATGTTCAGTGCCATAGTTCTTTAAGGGGTCATATGAGGTCTTTGATCATTTTACAATGACTTTACTGTTCGCCACTACCCGCAGTTCTACCAAAGCGAGCTGACACAAGTCATTTCATTAAATTAAGTTAATGACAAGTTAAACCAATAAAGATTAGTCTTTTAACTTTGCGGCCTGTGTAAATATGAGGGTGGGGAACGACGAAACCCTACTGACTATTAAAATGTACAGATTGACTAACAATTACATTTAATTCTGAAAACTGGCAGCCTAATACAAGCCTGGACTCATCTTGGAAGTAGCTAATATAACATTAGCCAATAATGCTTGAATAACTGTAAATGTTAGCTTAGCAAGCTATTACTTTACTAAAGCTAGCGGTTTCGCCTTTGTAACGTTAACGAGAATGGTCGATGGAAATTCAGCTAACATTAGCCTTTAAATTAAGTTCAACTACATCAGTTGCTGCCTAGACACTATTCTTACTTGAGTGCTTAAACTTAAACCACATGTTTCACAACCCTTGTCTTGTTGACCCAACGTTAGCTGGTTACCTGAAGTGTTTCCTGACAAAATAGCTAAGGTAAATTTAGCTTTAGCTGGCTAACTACGTCAGCTAGCAGGCTAAAGCTAACATCAACTTAACGGTCAATATAATTTGACTTAACGCTAGACAACGACACGGCAGTTTTATCACTGGACATATTCAAGTATAGAAAATGTAAAGATGTTGTTGTTGTTATATAATGTTCTGGTTAATTTATGCTCTGTGATAATATCGGGTTAGCAACCTTAGCTTAGCATCCACGACGCTGCCAATTTCCATTTGGGAAAAAAAAAACATATGACAGCGTCGCGTCTTACCATGATCCTGGTTAAATCCAGCATAAAGGAGCCCGTTCCCGTGGGGATTAGACGGGAGTAAATTCATTATCTTAAGAGAAAAAAAACGAATGTCAAATAACGTGAATAAGTTAATCCAAAAGCTGCTGCCTGAACAGCTAACCGGCTACCATTCCTCCGGAGTCTGCTGGGCAGAGAGAAGGAAAACAACTGATGCTGGTTCCTGCTTGGAGAGAGCTGTCACCACTCAAGACCACACGGAGTTTTCATTGAACTTTCTTGACGTACTCGAGTCTGTATTTAACACGAAAACTGTTTCATTGTTATCGTCATTATTATCAACGGTTTTAAATTGTAGTAATCACATCCCAAGGCTTGTGAGACGAGCACTGATCAAAGAAGGGTTTTAATCACCAAAGTACGACTTCAATCACACTTTTGAGCCGGAGGTGGGAGCTGATGTAGTGTATCGCTAAGGCTAGCATACCCTACACGAAGCTAATTTTGTTGCTAAATAATGTAGGAAATATCAGTTGTGATCACATATGGTCATGATGCATTGTCAGAAAAAATGTACTTAGTGATACGATGATATGTTGTCAGACACATGGCCCCAGTGGCCTAATGGATAAGGCACTGGCCTCCTAAGCCAGGGATTGTGGGTTCGAGTCCCATCTGGGGTGAAGTCTTTTTGAGGTGTCACTGATTAGAAAATTGCTCAATTTGCAAGTGAGTGTGTTTATAATAGGAGAAAAATGCAAACAATTTAGATGAATTTAGTTTAGTATAAATTATACAATAGGAAATAACAGCATATTCCTAATTTAAGATCATATTACATTTGCAACTTAAACCTGTGGCAGTGATGAAATCCCTAAAAACTGATCTCTTTTCACAAAATTCCATATTCAGAATTTTTTTTCCATGAAAAGAATCCGACATGCCTCAGTTGTCTTAGATGTAACGCCACATCTTTGCTTTCAAGTAATATGCTTGGATCTAATGATGTGTAAATAGTCCCTCCCTCTATCTCCACCCACCTCTCCACCGCTTGCCTAAAACTTCAACTCATCAAACACACAAACCTCATTAAATTCAGCAGACAACCTGTTCTAAGCCACATTTGCTGTAACTTTCTTTGTCAACACCCTCAAGCCATCTAAACTGTCCAGTCAGCATTTGACATGAATCATCATGTAGGGTTTGGCAGGCGAACATTATCTAGTGCACCGTGGATTTGTGTCGTCATGGTGAAAGGATGAAACATTAGAAAAATAAAACTTAACCTTTCACCAACATGTTTGCTGACTCGCTGTGTCCCCATGATAGATGGATTGAACAGCATCCATATAAGTTTTGTGGCAAGACAGTGCTTACAGTAGAGTGAGTTTTCCCTGAAAGTTTAGCACTTGGGTTTTGGTAATACACGAAGACTCACCATTTCTCCTTTTGCAACCTAAAACAGAACACGTCCCTCCATCGTTCTGAAAACAGTAAAATCAAGTAGCTGCAAAGCGGCCTGACCCCTCATGGTGTTTAATAAAGGCCAGAACTGTTTTTTTGCATGTTACAATGAAATTGATCTTTGACCGTTAAAAAGTGTCCTCACTTCATTGTTAATCCTATTAGACAATTAACACACAAATTCTTGAGATATTGCCAAAATGAGGTTTGTGAGGTGACAGTAACCTTGACCTTTGACCACCAAATCCTAATCTGTTCATTCTTGAATCCAAGTGGACATTCAAGTTCATCAAGGCGTTCTCGAGATATTCATAAAACAGGATTGATGTACACACAGACAGCCTGAAAGAATAATGCCTTACATTGATGTATCCCAAAAAGCAATGCCTGAGGCAGCATGCACAGAACCAAGACTCAACTGGCCAACCCCTTGTAACACAGTCACTGTTAATGCAATGAATTACACCTGTGATTTCCTGCTATAGCTGGAAATCTCTTTTCATAGTGGGAAAAGCACAAGATGACTCTATTCTATTTAAGTGTCCCAGTTACCCATGAACAAGACCAGGGCCCTGAAACTGAAGCAGCTCAATCAATTATTTTATTTACTGTGACATGTCAAAATATCTTGGGGGAAAAGGCCTACTGTTTGTTAAAAACAAAGAAAACCTGATATTAAAGATCCTTGGTTGCTTGCTAGTCATGGCAGTTGCAGTTACTCCACTATTCCAGATCATAATATCCCAAACCAGTTAAGAGCTTCCAAGTGGTTGAGCATTGATATGTAATTTAACAACATCCTTACTCACTGGTTTATATAAAATGCCCACACCTTTAGTCCAAAGTGCATGGAATCCGGCCCAAAATTCTGTCAGCAAGAAACAATGTGCAAGCAACTCAAAATCATACAAATGACCTCACTCTTGAGTAAATCAAATGACACTTGGAATCAAATGTTCAATTTATTCAAGAACAAGAAATAAGCTCCCCAATGATCCAAGGTTTATATCATTTATACATACAAATCTTATGTAGAACTACAGCAAACATTTCTGTAAAAAATACAAAGTTACACTTTTATAATGCACTATACAATTACACAGTTCCCAACAGTCCAAGCTGACACAGCCAGAGAGATAGAAACGTGGCTGACATCTTAGGGAAAATGTCCTTCAACATCCACACCGCTCAAGTGTCCTTGAGAAAGGTAAAATCAGCTTCCTCAAGCTGGGTCTACAGCCGATGCTGATGTCCGACCTCCTTCAATAGGAGAATGATCAACAGAACATCCCCACTGGAATTAGCATCATGTTAACATTAACTATGTATGAACAAGTCTCCTGTGTCTTTTTAGGCCATGCAAGCTAGAAAAGCCCTTGTTACATACTGCACATACATATGGTCTCTCTCCTGTATGGGTTCGCATGTGTAAGGTAAGAAAGCAGGACTGGACAAAACCTTTATCACAGATGTTGCATTTAAACGGTCGTTCTCCAGTATGGTACCTCCTGTGTATCTTTAACTCTGCAGCTGACCTGAAAGACTTATCACAGTCGTCACACTTGAAAGGCCTTTCGCCTGTGTGAATCAAAGTATGCCTCACCAAAGCGTCCTTGCCAAAGAATCCTTTCCCACAGTGCTCACATGGGAAGCGCAGCCCTTTGTGATGGAAATTGTCATGTTTCAGAAGGCATCTTCTGGAAGTGAAGGTCTTCCCGCACTGAGCGCAGGTGAAGGTCGGCATGGGCTTCTCGCTCACAGGTTCGCCGGAGTGATGCACGCGCTCCACGTGCCTCGTCAGTGTAACACCATGCCTGAACTTCTTGCCACATTCCCAGCAGAGGAAAGGATAGGCTTTAGTGTGTTTTTTCTGATGCTCCACCAGGTCAGAATACGATCTGAATCTTTTACTGCAGTGAGGGCACTGAAAAGGTTGGTAACCGGTGTGTTTCCACTCATGTCTGATGAAACGCTTCAAACTGGCAAAAGTTGTCTGACAGTGGGTGCAAGTGAAAGGCTCAGTGGGATTATGAATGTCGATGTAGTGCTTATGAAGGGCTTTGAACACAGGGAAATTCTCCTCACATCGGTTGCACTGAAATGGAGTGTGGGATTCTTTGTGCATGGCTAGTGCCTCGGAATCACGTACCAGTTTCATGCACACCTCACAGTAGAGCGGGTTGTGAGTTTGTTTGTGGGAATCCAACGTTGATTTGTATTTGAATGCCTTGTCGCATTCATCACACCTGAAGCAATGCTTAACATCCTCAGGCTTCTCAGGATCCACCTGCTGCTCATTGTAGCAAATGTTTCTTAAATGGAACCTAAAAGTTTGTTTGCACTTAAACTCAACGCTGCAGTGAGGACAGTAGAATGGACCTTCGATCAAACTTTTGTTTTCTTCAGGGCTTTTCTGTCCGGATTCTTTGGAAGACCTCCTCTCTGCAGTGGGCGAGTAATCCGGGTCCTGGCTTGTGTTCTCTGACGGCTGCTCTTCAGTGAGTGCATCAGGAGGAACCCCGCTCAATGACTGTTCACCTTCACGTTCACCTTCATCCTCACACTCATCTGCTGCAGTCTCCTGTTCCTTGGCTTTCCTGCCAGCCTTTGCTTTTGTCAGATTTGGACATCTGTGTTGTTGCAAGTACCGCAAGCTCTTATAAAACCTTTTACAGGCAGGACAAGAAAAGGGCAGCTCCTCTGAGTGTCGATTCATGTGACGCTCTAAAAACTTGGCACGAGTCACCACCTTGCCGCACACTTTGCATGTTCTCTCGTCCAGGTCATTGCTTTTGGCTGAAACCTGGGATCTGGTAAACTTTTTAGAGCTACTGTTCGCAGTATTACTGCCCTGCGTCTTTCCTGATTTCCTCCACTGAGACAGATACCGTTTCATCTTGAGTCCGCGGTTCTTTCGCACTGGTCTCGCCCACAAGACATCAAATTCTGGATCTTCTCGTTTGCCCCTTGTTCCACTTTGCACTTCAAAGTCTTCATCGGTGGGACGTTTCTTTTTCCTCCCACGTCTATTTGGCTTCTTCTCCACACCATCAAGCACTGTCACCTGGCCGTCTTCCCCAATCATCAGTGTTCCAGATTGGTTGTCATGGTGGTTGTCTGCCATTTCACTTTCACTAACCTCAGTGCCTTCAACGGCACCTGGAACCACGACAGTGTCCATTTCAGGTTTCACCTGGCTACCGAGACCAAACCACTGGGTTTGCACACACTCTTCAGAGTTTCCAGTTCCCTCCATGTACATCTCTTTGTTCTCAGATTCCACCTCCATTTCTGTGCAGACTGTATACACAAGTCCACTCTCTGCATCTGTTCCTGTTTGTTCATTGACAATCACAACCCTTTCGACAGGAGGGAGACACAGCGCTGACAAGATGCCACTGTCAACAACATAAGATTCTGAAAAGAGAGGAGACCAAAAGAACTGTTATATTGACAAGCAAAACAGATTCAGACTAAACAACTAATATATACCATATTCAGAGATGTTCTGATGAATATTATATGCCCAATTCCAAAAAGTTGGGGCTCTGCATAAAACAAAACAGAAAGCGATAATTTGCTAATCCTTTTTGACATATACTCAATTAAAAACAGTACAAAGACAATATATTTAATGTTTAACCTCATCAACTTCATTGATTTTTGTAAATATCTGCTTATTCTAAAATTGATGGCAGCAACATGTTTCAAACAAGTTGTGACAAGGGGAAACAAAAGACTATGAAAGTTGTGGACTGATCCAAAAACACCTGTTTGGATCATTCCACAGGTGAACAGGTTCATTGGTAACAGGTGATAGTATCATGACTGGCTATGAAAGGTGCATCCTGGAAAGGCTCAGTCGTTCACATGTGAGGATGGAGAGAGGTTCACCACTTTGTCAAACACATGATTGGATAAAAAACAAGATTACTACATGGGCTCAGGAACACTTTGTAAAACTGTTGTCGGTAAACACAGTTTGTCTGCAAATAATTGCAATCTGTTTTCACTTACATTTTACACAGCATCCCAACTGTTTTGGAATAGCGGCTGTATTTGGAATTGCAACTACTAACACTACACTTTTGCTTAATGAAAAAGGTATCACATATGTTACTGAGCAATAGTGTTTCGTTTCAGTACCAAACAAAACATTGACCATCTATTATATTGTGTGAATAGGTAATGGAAATTCTGAGAAACTCACCTATGTCCTCTAACTGGCTGAGGTCTTTCTGCATGCCCAGCAAGGTTTTAAGCTCCTGGGGTTGCGCAAAAGTTTCCATGCATTCATTCAGAACAGACGAAGCGTCGCTGAGCAGAGATGCAATCTGACAAAACAAAATAAAAACAAATGTCAGAACAGCAGCATTCAATCTTCCCAATATTAGTTGGCATTCATTACAGAGACATCATGCAAAAGAAAAAAAGAGTTTTACAATGTTGCAGTGAAAGCCTATGTTATATGCTACAAAAAAGGCATGGCCTTTGAATGTCAGTGCTTGTGACAATTGAATACAAAAACAAAACCTCCAAACCAAATAAAAATTTGCGTCACATCCTCAATGTGACACAAAAAATGACTCTAAAGCACTGAAGCAAAAATACGCTGCATTAATTAAGTCTACCTGTTGGAGAGTTTGGGTGGGAAGAAGCTTTTCAAGTCTGGACAGAAACAGCCACATCAAGGTCTGGATTGCTTTGTCATATGTGGGGCCAAAGTCTCCTGGGAAAACATCCTGGAACATAAATAAATAGATAAATTGTCAAATATCTGAGCTGTCCATACAAACCATGAATTCTCAAGCAATGGACATACATGACAGTGACATATAAATATATGCCATCATTTTTGAATAGTTAAGCTTATCTCAACATAGGTATATAACCAAAACGAACCTGGAAAAAGCTTCTTCTCTCTTCGGGATCTCTCAGTAGATTTTGGACAAGACCCATGAAATGTGAGTCTGATGTGCGTTGTTGTGCATTATCAGTCTGCAATTAAAGATGTTTTAAAATGTCAGATGTCATTTCAGAGTATTGCAGTGGCAAAATTGTTGCCCTGAAACATGATTTCAAACAAATTTAAAGTAATAATAGCAGGTAACCAAAATAAGAGAAACACTAAAAACAAACACTCAGCACTGCCTGAACAACACTCCTGGTGTTTTCAATTGATTGCACCTTTAGACTCACCTCCACATTCCACAGAGATCTGAGGTTCTGCATTCGGTCAAGATGTGGCTGAATAATCTGGAGGTCAGCAGTCTCCTCATTGCGACACAACTCCAGGATCAGCTACAATCAGAGGAATGCAGCCATAATGAAATGAAGTGATTCTGAGGACAAAATGTAGTCTAGTGCTGCTCATCATCCAGCTTTTCTGGTTCCATTCAAACTGTGTCTAAATAACTATCCATAAAGTTCCAAAGGTCAGGCACATTGGCTGGAAATCACTCAGTGATATGCAGTCCCAGTTCATTGTCCATCCTGTTTTTTGTTTGTTTAGGCAACAGATGAACAGTATGGATGAGAACAGTAGGTGTGCCAGCCAGTTTACTGAGCTTCCAAAGTTAAGAACAATCAAATTAAATAATTGCTCTGTTCAATCTGCCATGTTTAAAAGTAGTAATCCATCACACTGCAATAGCAATATTCACCTGCAGTAAATTATGCACATCCTCTGAAGACCTTTACACAGCACTTGCTAGCATAATAAAAATTTGCCTTGTCTTAATTTATATATAAATACTAATATATGATATTATATATATCATATATAAAAATGTTTCTGTGAATTTGGGCATAACAATGCTTTCAGGCTTTTCACATTGAAAATATTTAAAAGCAATTTTATTTTGTATAATTTTCTTAGAGACCCATAGATTCAAGTGCTATTTTGTTGCTTCTGTGATGCTTACATACTTTCCCGCCTGCCTGATGCTATAACCCAAGCCCTATATCAACAAAATCTACTAAATCTTATTTGTTTTTAGTGGTTTTGAAAAACAAGAACTTAGCTCTTCCTCACCCGTGCTCTGAGACCCAAAATGAGTTCAGCCCGCTGCCTCGTAGTAAGAAGTTGCGGCACAATCTCTGTAACCATAAATACAAACTCCTCAAGCAGGCCATAATCGGACACAATTTTCTGCTCCACTGTCTGCCAGATTGCTGCAGAGACCAGTCGAATTGGGGGGACCAGAAGCCGCAGGGCAGAGAGAGGAAGAGAGGGACCTGCAAATTGGGAAATACATTATTAAAAATGTTTGAAAGGATGACACAGTAACACTTTAGAATTAGAGCAGACTGAGTATGATCTGTACATTGAGAATACACTATTTGATACAAGACAGCATGGGTTCATATGCCATTCCAGGATAGAAATGTTACTGCTTATTAGGCATTTTTTCATTGCTCTATTTATTGGGGCAGCAAAACAAGTCTCAGAGGGAGTATCTCAAAGCCTTAGCATATAAACTCACAACCAAATTATTAGTTTGCGTTAAATGACAATTTAAATGTCATCCTGGGTTTTCAAAAAGAAAAAAAACCCCAGTGATTTATCTCTCAAAGAACCTGATGGTTAATCAAAACTCAGTGACTTGGATGTAATAACACAGGACAGGGGGCATAGAACATTAAGAGATAAAGCATGCATCTATTAATTTAGTTAGTCTATGATGGAAAAGCAGACAGAAATGATTTTGTAGTGTGTTGAGAAAAGAAAACAGTGTTTATGTTCTTACAAAATGAAAGAAACTATGCATCTGAGATGGTGATGTTTCTGTCAGAGAGAGACACAAGCCTCAGGGATTATGATGCTTGACTATGACTCACTGGCTAGCAACAACCTGATTGACTGACTCAGACTAATCAGAGTTCACTGCAGATCTGTGGTGAATTGTTTAGGTTTTATATTGAGTTAGGTAATAACAACTGGGACAGAACATGATAAATGTCTATGTAGGCGCAGAAAACAAGTGTGAGACTATAATGATCGTTTTTATTGTAGTGAAACCCATAAAACAATATTTGTCGGGACTCGGGACACCCAGCTTCAACAAGCTGGGTTGTCTGGTCTCTGCAGCCTCACTGGATTGATCTCTTAACTATGACTGATGCACTTCTTTTGTGTCATAAATCAAGCCTTCATTCTCTTGGGAGATAATATCCTATAGCAGACAGAACTGTATAGTCAAAGCATATACTGAACCAGTCTATACGTGTCCATCTACAATTTTTCCTGTAGTCATTGCACTATGCAATCAACATTTACTCCATGTAAGCTTTAAGCAAAAACGTGTGTACAGCTTGTTTAAATGTCAAGCTCTGGTTAAGGCGGATGTGTCTAGTCTATTTTCATTTCCGTGATTAAAGACAGATATATTTATTGTATTCATGTATGAATGCATTCTAAACAGTGACACGCATACATTGTAAACATATCTACAAACATCCACCATGCAAGTATGTTTACTTAAACATCTGTTTTGGGGCTGTAAGAGTCAATTACAAATTTACAGACACTTACACAATTGGTCTGAATTCAGTTTAGCTAACGTTAGCTTAGCTAGCACAACGCATATCCTAGCATTAGCACGTATCCCCAAACACCCTCTTACTGTAACGTTACTGCCATTAACCTAGCTAACCGTTTCCACAGTAGGTCGAACAAAGGGGTGGCACTGTAAGTCAAAATTTGATCCAAATGATTTTCTGAGTAAATTATCTTTAAAACCCTGCACTTTCCTTACAAAGTTAGCAGCGGCATTCCCGCGCGCGGGCTGCGCTGCGGCCTAGCCAAACAAATGTGTCTGTTACCGCTTCCACTCACCAGGTAACTCGGGAATACCTCCGTCCATCCTGTGGGTTCACTGCAGTTACATTACAGTGAGGGGGAATGATGTCCGTCGCTCGACCGAAGTCAAACAATATAGTTAACGATGGTTGTTTCCCAGACACCTAAATCACTCAGGCGATCTTTGTACGTCAACGGTTGGCTTGTGTTCCGTCCGGAATAACAATCCGACGGGAAGCAGCTGGCTTTGATACGTTCCGCCTGCTCTTTGTGTTCCTCTTTCTACCCTACCTGACACACAGTGTATATCTACTATATTAAAAATTTAAAAATAGTCAGTTTTAGTTTTACACTCACATTTGTTACGAACTCGATTTCATTATTTTACTTTTTGTGTATTTGTTCATTAATCAAGAGATGCACAAGTCAAGCTTTAATGATGTTAACATTTTCTCCTTTTCAATTTTCTAAATTCTGATAACCCAAAGTTACCCAAAGCACCAGCCACATAAATCTACACACTAGGCATTCATGTATTTGATGTACAGTCACTGTTTTTATGTACTTTTAATCCTCCCGCTCTTATACTTGAAAATTAAATACACTTTTAAAATGCAATACAATACATAGATATAAAAAAAATAAAATGAGGTCCCATCTCTGCTGCAGCTATTTTTAAAACATGAATAGATAGACTGTTAGCAGATAAAGTCTATATTAATATCTTATATAAAAGCAATCAGGCAGGTAACAAATCTATTTGAACAAACAATTTGTTATTTAAAAGTCTTTACCTGTTTTATGCAATGCCTAATTACATTAATATAAATTTCCCAATAATGTAACCAAATCTGTCAAAATTTATCATCATGTGACAAATGATGTTTGGCAATACTTTTGAGAGCAAATAAAGTCATACAGTGCCTCTTGAAGTATCTCCACACACCTGGTATTTTTTCATGTTTTTTTGAACAACATTGCAGATGTATTAAGAATATTTTTACATAGATCACCAAGTAAAAAATCTTTAAATGTCTAAGTAGAAGCGAACCAATCTTTCAGAAATTAACTATAAATATATAAAACAGACACTCTTTTGAAGACATCTTGTAAGTAAACTGGGCGGTAAGGCACTCTGTAAAATTTTTTGTTTTCACTTAAAGTATATTTTCTGGTAATCACCCTCAAGGGTGACAAATAACAGTCAATATGACTTGCCCAAAATGTATTCCATTTTCAAATATCTCAATGCACAGTATTGTTTAATGATTAAAAATTGTACTCATTCAACATTACACTACTCTAACATTGTTGGGCTCAGAACAGCTGGTTTTAAGTTAATGTTAATCTCTGAGGCTGCATTTGCTTAAGTTTGCGGCAGCATAACAAGCTGAATACATGTGGCATATGTGTTATCCTATTCACACATTCAGCAAACCAAAAGCAACATTAGCATTCTGATGTCCTTGTCAAAACCTGGTGCCTACATCACCTACAATGCAACTTCACCAACAACAGGTCAGTCAAAGAGTTGGGGAATATAGCTTCAAGCTGCTAGCTGAGGAGCAGGCTCCAGGGGGACACCACCAGCAGAGATTTTTTTTCATTTGCAAACTTGCAGTCTTCAGCCACAACTGACTCAAGTGACGTCGCTTGGTGACTTTCATTTGACTTCACACAGCTCCCCCTTGGAGACTTGAAAGGCTTTATACAACCTTCTTCACATAAGCTGTAGTAGCCTACTCCCAAACACCTGGAAACACACTTTGATGTGTACAACTGGCATTAGGTTTTGAAAGGAAGAAGAATGTATGGAATAAAAACAACCACAGATATAGATTTGATCATTTCTTTACAAAACTGTCCATCCTGAGTCTAACAAAGTTACAGGAATGTCACAGGAGCTGAACTGAATACTCTTATAATACAAACTGGTTTGTCAAAACATTACAATGAATTTGTATTATAAAGCTTTCCTGTTTCAAAACCTCTGTGGGTTGAAAAGTGATTCTTCACTTGGGATTTTGGTGCACTGCTAACTGAGTATTTCTACCATTACTGGTAAAAATGCCGTTACTGTGTTACAAATGAATGTACAAGTTTTTTGTGCCGTTGCATGCTGTAGAGCTTGGGGAAAGCCTTGTCACAGAAAGGGCAAACAAATGGCTTCTTTCCTGAATGTATTTTAGCATGTGCATTGAGATAACACATTTTTATAAAGCCTTTCCCACAAACATCACATTTATATGGTCTCTCTGTAGTATGGTGAAAAAGGACATGCCTCTTCATTTCAGAAGTTGACCTGAAGTTCTTGTCACACTCAGGCACGGTACATTTGAAAGGTCTCTCTCCTGTATGGATTAATTTATGTCGAGCAATGGTTGATGCAGAGAGCATCTTTCCACAGTATGGGCACTGATGACGGAACAGTTCTTTCAAGTGGCTGGTCCTCTGGTGTTTTTTCAGGGCTCCTTTCTCTTTAAAGGATTTCTCACACTCAGAGCAAGAATGCTTCTTCTCATTTCGAGACTCGCTGTGGATGAAATTCAGGTGCCGCAACAGATTGGACTTCTGGGAGAAAGTCTTGCCACACTCTGCACACAGGTAGGGTTTCTCTCTTGTATGGACCCTTTCATGGGTTATGAGATCTGCATCGGTTTTGAATCTCAAGCCGCACTGAGAACACTGGAACGGTAGATGGCCTGTATGTTTCCACTCGTGTGCAATTAAAAGGCGCAGCTTGGATAAAGTTTTTGGACAATGGTTGCATTTAAATGGCCTGCAGATTTTATGGATGTTTTCACAGTGCCTGAGCAAAGGCTTAAAAAGAGTGAAGGTCTCATCACAGCGATTACACTGAAACAGGGTGTGAGAAGCCTTGTGCCGTGCCAACGCTGCCGTGTCTCGTAACACCTTCCTACACACACCACAGTAGAGTTCATTGTGGGTCAGTGTGTGCCTTTCTAATGAAACTTTGTACCTGAATGCCTCTTCACATTTATCACATTTGTAAAGATTCTTAGCTTCGTCCAGCTTCTTTGGATCTACCTGCTGCTGAACATACTCAAAGCAGGTTCTGTTTAAATGGAGCTTAAAAGATGACAAGAGTTTGAACCTGCTGTCACACCGAGGGCAGGCATAATCACCAGTGGGAAAGTGGATTTTCATGTGAGTTCTCAGGTTTATATGTACTTGCTCCTTGCAGATAAAGCATTGGACTTCACGGGTCTTTTTTGGAGTGCTAACTTTAATGTCAGAGGTGCCCTGCTTTATGATTGTTCCTGATACTTTTTTAGGACTTGTGAAAATAGGGCCCTCATTTGAGCAGCTAGACAATGAATCATCTTCAGTATGACTCCTGACAGGAGTCACAAAGGAACAGTCATCATCTGAGTAGTTAGACCATGAATCTGACATACTGGGGCTACTACTAGCAGTCCTATGGCAAGAGTCCTCCTCTGAGTAGTAAGACCATGAGTCATCTTCACTGCAAGTGAGAGGAGCCTGATACAAGTTTTTGATGAAGCTGCTTGAATCCTTATTGTCAGACACTTCTGAAGGAGGCCGAGTGAGTAGTTTTCTTTTCCTAGAAGCTGATTTGTAGGCAGGGAGCGCATTTTCACAAAGATCTCTTTTCTCTTTTAACAGAATCTTTTTCATCCTCAGGCCTCTGTTTTTTCTTACAGGTCGAGACGGTAACAACGGCATGTCCAGTCTTCTTACCTGAACATGGCATTGTTTTATATATTGAGACACATCCTTCACTTGACTTTTAAGAAGGCCTACATTTTCTTCATGTCTTGTAGTACCACTCAAAAGCAAAGCCGTTCCACTGTCCCCAGGAGTCTGATTAGTGTCATTAACCTTAATCTCACTTGTCTGATCTTCTGTGATTTCATCCATTTTTACCTGTATTGTATGAGGCAATGTTAAAGATCCACTCTGCAAATCCGATGGACATGACCACACATTATTCAAGATGCTGGCTTGTGTTTGTGTTTTATCTGCTGCAGTTCTTTCTACAGAGGGAAGTTTGAGAGCTGAAATAATCCAGGCACCCTCCACGGAGCCATCTGAAATGGAAAAAAGTTAAAAGATAAACAAAGACAGACAACACTATTCAAATAACACCACATATGAGCTTGTTACACATCATTGGATATGTAGGAAGACATCAGAAGTGCACCATTCAGAGAAACCCTTGAATTGTCTAAAATATCTAAAGCTGCATTATGTGACGTTCCAAGCACAAGTGAAAAAATGCTGCTGTTTCTCAGGTGTCAGCTTCTAAAATGGGATGATTTCCTGCTTCTCTTTGTCATATATTATAATAAAACAATGCAGTGATTTCCACTCCAGAGTCATGTCTGTTTTAAAAGCAGTGCTATCTGAGGGTTTTGGCCTTGTCTCTTTTGCACAGAGATTTCTCCAGATTCTCTGCATCTTTTGAGATTATGTACTGTAGATGACTAAATCTTCAAATTCTTTCTTTTTACACTGAGGAACATTATTCTGAAATTGTTGAACTATTCACTCACGCAGTCTCTCACAGAGTGGTGAGCCTCTTTCCATCTTTACTTCTGAGAGACTCAGCCTCTCCGGAATGTTCTTTTCATACCTAGTCATATTACAAACCTGTTGCAAATGAACTTAATTAGTTGGGAGATGTTCCTGTCGGTGTTCTTTTAGCATTACACAACTTTGCCAGTGTTCTGTCCCTGTCCGAACTTTTAAAAATGTGTTGCTGGCATCAAATGAGCATGTCATTTTCATAAAACAATAAAACATTAAATTTTCAATGTGATGTTGTCTTTGCAATATTTTCATTTGAATACAGAGATTGTATGAATTGCAAACCATCTATATCTGATTTTATCAACATTTTGCATAGCCTAGATCAAAAGTGCCCATTAAGATAAAAAACAAACATCTGAACAATTCAGTTAACCACAAAACCCCATTGCCAAATCAAAGGTGCTAAATACCATTATTTATTTGAATAGCCTAAACTTGCCATTGTCATCCAGTTGGCTGAGGTCTTTTTGGTACTGCAGCAGAGTTTTGAGCTCCTCATGTTGAGACACAGCGTCCATACATTCCTCCAGACCTGGTGACACCTCACCAAACATGGAAGCAACCTGTAGAAAATAAGAAATATACCATATTACTATAAAAATAGCAAATTTTAGCTAGCCTAAAGTCATATCAAAATGATTCTAGGTCCTTGTAGGATTTTATGTCTATTCTTTACCTGCTGGAATGTTTGAAGAGGAAGAAACTTTTCAAGTCTGGACAGAAACACCCACATCAAGGTGTGAAGTGCTTCATCATATGTGGGACCAAACTCTTCAGGGAAAACATTCTGAAAGTATATTATATGAAAGTATATTCTATTTAGTCTAACTTCAATAAAGAGACAAAGAAAGTGTACATTCATTTAATATAATCTACAGAGTTACATTTGGTATACAGCAGAGACTATGCAAGTTCATGCATGGACAGAAATGCAAATCTGGATGACCTATCAACTCTTTATCTTTATTTATAAAGAATTACAGTGGGGGTGTGTTAGTACAATACCACTATAGAAACTTGAAACTAACGAAGCAAACTAAAACTAATGGCAATTTTGATAACTTTGTTCAATAGATCATATATATTCTTCAGGATCTGCAGTACTGATAAATAGAATAAATTCAGGGTTTGACAATGACACTGACCTGAAAGAAGTGTTCCCTTTCATCAGGATTTTTCAGCAAGTTCTTAACTAAATCCACAAATTGTGAGTGTGGCATCTCTCTATTTGCAGCACCAACCTGCATAAAATGAGCAGATTATACCCATCAATGTCAAGTGTATGGATATTTTTAAAGAGAACGTTATTTCTCACAATGTGCATGTCATTAATTTGGAATAACAACACTTTAAACTCACCTCCATGACCCATGCCTCAGTGAGCTTTTGCACTCTGTCCAAGTGTGGCTGAACAAGCTCAAAGTCAGCAGTGGCTTCAAACTGACATAACTCCAGAATCAGCTAAAACAACAAATCGACAGTGTTTCAGAACCACAGTGGCAGAAAACACTTCCATCAAACATGCTTTTGAATGATCTAATTTAGCACAATTAACTGCAACACATTTTGGTAACTTGGGCAAATTTAGCTTCAATAAACATTTCTACATTAATCACTTTTTTTTAAAACTGAACATTTAAATCTTGGAGAATTCAGACAATATATGTGTTGCTATATGATATAGTAATTACAGTCAATAGTGTAGAATTCTCCAGTGGTAGCATCAAAAATGAGACTGTGTTAAGACAATGCCCAAATTCACAGTCAAAACAGATATTATCGTAATTATTAGTGGTAATAATGAACGAATGCTCCTTCTGACCCGTGCTCTGAGGCCCAGGATGAGTTGGGCCCTTTGGCAAGTGGTGAGAAGCTCTGGAACAATGTCTGTAACCATGGAAACGAACTCCTCAAGCATCCCATAATCAGCCACAACTTTCTGCCGGACAGTCTGCCAGATGACTGCTGAGACCAGCTGGATTGGAGGGACCAGGAGTCGCAGAGCGGAGAGGGGAAGAGGGGTACCTGAATGTTAACAGAAGTGAATTATCTTAACACCAGGGACTGTCTCGATTTACTTTTACTTCATCTAAAAACTGTTTTGTGTGTTTTTAACTCTGAGTGTGAACAGACACCAGATTACCAGCCCACAGAACATAAGATGCCTTAAGTGAGCCCAAAACATCTGTTCTCTGTTGCAAAAGTATGAAAACCTCATTCAAAGTGCCACTGACATTTGTAACAATGCTATTAACCTAAGACCCAGCTTTGGCAGGGCCTGTCTCAACAGTATGTCATGTGGCTCACTTCATATGTTCATAAGTAAGTCACTTCATAAGTAATGATTGCAGAAGTACCAATGCCACCACGCATGTAAAGTTTCACTGAAGCCGTAGCCTTTTCTGTACTCACTGTGAGATTACTGTTTAACATGTCAAAATTACAAAGGCCTAAGTTTTTAATGTATGGACAGAAAACTCCAGAAACATGCTTCATGTTTTTAGAAAAAAAACAATGAAAGACATGTTGAATGAGAGCTTGCACTGAGTTACAGATGCTGATGGAACTGAGAGGAGCACAGAGGTGACTTCATTACTTCACCTCACTATGGCGACAGGCTAGGGATATTTGCTGACTTTGGTCATTCGTTCCAAAATTTGTTATTTGTTACAAAAGTTAGATTTTCATATTTGCCTCTTTCATGTTTGAAGGTGTTGCAGACTTTATACTAGTAATATAACTCATTCCTGGGATAACTTAATCATCTTTAAACATGTATTCATACAAAGTCCTTCTCTGGGTAGCAGACATCTTCAACTGACTCCTTTCTGCACCATCACCTCAACTGATTCATAAACTTGAACACAGTGCTTATACACTCAGCGCTTCTGTTGTAACTGCAATTTCAACTTCTTTCACTGATGTGCTCGAAACTTAAGTCAGTGCTTCAACTATGGGCACCACTTCTTTCCTTTTAATATCGTCACCTTCAGTTATTACTGTGCTGCGATTCAAATGCGTTTCAAACATCCTTTACTGTTAGAATTTAAATCTGATAGTAAGAGGTTACATCATAACCTCATATAGAACAACCGCAAGCTAACGTCAAGCTAAAAGAACGCACAGATTTCTGGTCAGGATGCATTTTGTACACAGAATCTTTGTTTGCGTTTAGTTACCTGGCCAGACTAAAATGCAGGCAATATTAGCAGCATGGCATGTGTATCTCTCTGAAGTAGTTAAATAGTTAGCTAGCTGGCTATAAGTAACTTCAGTGTTTCCAAGTTACTCACAATTTCCCTTTGAGGTGTTTTCTTCCATTCTGCTTATTCACTGCATTCAACGTAGATATGTTCTAACAGGCTAGCAGGATATGTTTACTTTAATTGAAGAACTTCTCCGCGTCCTCCTTCTTCTTCGCTTTCTTTTTCCTTCTTCTTCGCGCTTTTGGCGGATTGCACTACCAGTTTTTGGTGCATACCGCCACCTACCGTACCAGAGGCATAGCGGAATATGGAGGTCAGTTCACCCAAGCACATTAGTCTAATAATAAAAACGACTATTTGCATTTTTGTGATGGGAAATCCGTCTCTTTTTATGGAGCCAGGTCTATTGGCTCAGCGCAGCCAAATTCACCAATGTTTTGGCCTATGTTTGGTATCTGTGCACATATTACACTTCAATTATTCACCAGTGCAGGTCTCACCATGCTTGGGTCGTAATGCTATGACCAAAGTGAGATAACGAGATACGTAACAGAATCTATTGTTCTGCCATATATTCATTTATCATGAAAAAGAAATCAACTTTGACACAGGAGCCAGGGCCTCACGAGAATGGTTACACATGCGCAAAATTAGAGAGGCCTGTGATCTTGTATTTCAAATTACAAATTTATATAAATTGTTGGTAAGCAGAGTGAATGGTGACATCATATGTTGACAATGATACAGATTCAGAATGGCACAAGAATAGTAGAGAAAATTAAACACATATATATATATATATATATATATATATATATATATATATATATATATATATATATATATATATATATATATATATATATATATATGTATGTATAGGTAGAAAAAAATTACAAAAGAAAAAGCCAGGGGACATCATAACTTTAAAATAAAAGCATTTTTCATATGAAGACCTTAAATTGGAAGCACAAGTTGACAGTTTTAACTGTTTTTTGTTTTTTTTGCAAAGAAATTATTTTTATGTATGACTCAGTCTCTTTCTGAAAAGCAAGAAAGCAGGGTTTCACCTTGGTACATTCATGAATGCATAAACTTAAAAAAAAAAAAAGATTTATAATAAAATATTCATTTGTATGTGTGAAATTTATGTGGCCAAAGAAAACATTTTCCAGTAGAAGTTCAAAAATACAAGTAATGTGATATCAAATAAACCTAAAGATATCTTGCTTTAATTTATGAGCGTGTATACATTTCTGTCCCAGAGACATCCGTGTCTGTGGAATTCACCAAAGAAACAACTTAGATCAATCTCTTGCGCAGGTAGAATTGCAGGTTTTTACCAACTGTGATCTTCACACACTGAGGGCTGACACAAGAGGCTGACGCTACAGCATAGCATGTGTGTTTAAATACCAGGAAGTTTTTGTGAACAAGCCCCTTTCAGATGTTCAGCCAGGTAACAATAGAGAAAATGACCCACCGACTGAGACTAAGAGAGTGAAACCAGGAAGAGCTCTGTACCAACAAAGTCTGACAAATACCTGACAACAAGTCCTGAACAAACTCAAAAAAACCAAAGCTTGAAAAACACGTACCAACTAACTGCTATCTCCTATGTTCGAGATCTGAGCTTTGTCTTGGCGTTCTCTGGTCTTGTGGAAAAACAAAAAGCCTGTGTGCAGTGTGAGAGGTTCACAGCTAACTTTGACACAGGAGTAAATGGAACAGACTCAATGGGATGAATGTTTTGACAGCAGGCGTGGAGTCTGACGTGATGGTGTATCAAGCATGACTGCAGGGAGGAAAGTGCAGAGCAGTTCCAGCTTCCAGAAGAAGGCCAACAAAATGCTGTACTCTTGGAAACAGGGGAAATTTCCCTCACACCAGCCATCCTCATTTAGCTGTTGAGCATGCCCTGCATCTGGACTCTGTTTTCCTGGGTGCTCACTGAGAGCCTGGCAATGCTTGAGTGGCTACGATATTTGTCTGAAGCGGCATTTAACTGCTCTGCAATCCCACTGCACTGTCATGAGGTGGGCAGAGGCAGAGGAATGGGCGTGGCATGGGATTTTGGTGCAGGAAATGCTCGGTTAGCCTTACCATGATGGCAGTGACTGGGACAACTGCAGTCTTCACTGCGCTTGGGGAGAGGACGGCATTTTCTCAGGTTGCGCCCTCCCCTGATCATGTTGTTAAATAAGAAGAAAGCAGTCCTGAGCTCACACAGACTCAATGACAAGCTTAGGACACTTTAGCATTAAGGGCAGTGACTGGAACGACTGCGCTCTTCACTGCTCTTGGGGAGAGGACGGCATTTTCTCAGGTTTCTCTTCATTATGCCCAAATCTTTTGCCTTTTGCTAAAGACTTCCATGGAGGGGAACATCAATGAGTTTAAGTCATTTCTGTCCAGCTTTGTCATTTGGTCGAGCTTTGAGGATTTGTGAAAAGGACAAAAGCCATCTTTCAAAAGACTGTGTGCAGAGCAGCCTATGACTTTGGCGGAGCTGCTAAGACAAAGTCGCTATGTGCAATCAAAATGGTTGCACCACGACAAGTGAGATCTGTTTCAGGGGATGTGGTCTGGCCGCAAGTGGGTGGGGCTCCTCACTTCTCTGCCTTTTGGCTAAGATCAAGTTTTCCTCTACCTATTAAGAATAAGAGACTGAAAACATTGTGGAAATGGCCACAATGGCCCCAACGGACCAGCTGATCCCCCGGGTCAGGCTGAGATATATGCTACGTTTCCAGTTGGTTTCAACAGAAGAGGCAGGGCATGGTTCTGTAAGAGCGTCATCATGGGGGCAGCTCTCTCTGAGGGTGGATGACGTGTATTGCATCCAATAGAATCAGCAGGAAAAGGCTGTTGATGTTACTATGAGGGGCGAGGTGGTGTATGGTCAAATGGTTGAAACATGCAGAAAAAGTGCTGCAGTTAGACCCCTTGCCTCGTAAAAGATCTGGAATCTGGATCAGCCTAACTTCATGATGATCACAGTCCATATGTTCAACCCCTTTGTGACTGACTTGGCATTGACTACTTTTTTGGGGCAATATGGAGAGCTTGTAACAGCGGCTCGATATGTCAAGGATCCCATGGGATTTTGGACTGGAAGACGGCAATTTCATGTGCTGCTAAAGCCTGACCCAGAGGGGCCTAATGGCCTGAAGCACCCTCCTACTTTTTTTTTTTTTTTTAACTTGGGTGGAGATAGAGGGTTTCTGTTCTACTCACAACAACTGGGACTGTTTTGCTAGAAGTTTTAACTGAGGTATTACACAGAGGTGTAATAGGGGGATCTTTGTCCACAGGGATCATGTCCCTTCTGTATAAGAAAGGGAACCTCATAGACCTGGGAAACTGGTGACCCCTCACCATGTTGTGTGTGCACTATAAACTTTTGGCAAAAGTCCTTGCAGATATACTTGGCAAGGCACTGCCACACGTGGTCTATGTGGACCAGACCTGTGGGGTGGGAGGGCACTTGGTGAGGTGGATTTTCTACCTTATCCAGGATGCAATCACTCGGGTAGAGGATAGGAACCTGCCACTGATGGCCGTTGCTCTCGACCAGGCAAAAGCTTTTGACAGAGTTCACCGAGGTTTTATGTTTAGGGTGCTGAGCAGGATGGGTTTTAGCCAGTTTTTTTTGGGATGGTTGCAGGTTTTGTATACTAATGTAAGGAGCATGGTTGCAGTCAATGGTCACCTGGGGGAAGTCTTTAGGGTGCACTCTGGTGTGAGGCAGGGGTGCCCTCTCTCTCCTCTGTTGTACATTCTGTTCATAGAACCCCTAACGGCAGCCATTCGTGTGGACAGAGGAATCAAAGGGTTACTCGTGCCAGGTAGTGGGGGCACAAGGGTAAAACTGTCTCAGTATGCAGACAACACAACCCTGCTGTTGAACAGTGATGCATGTTTGATTTGGTCTTCGCAGATCATCCAGGACTTTGGTAAGGTGGCAGGGGCAAGTCTTAACCTTGCGAAGTCCTTCGTTAAGTGTTTTTGGCCAGAGGAGAAGAAGAACAGATGTACCAGGGGGCCTTGCGCACTACCGAGGTCCTCTGAAAGTTTTAGGGGTTGAATTTGAGACGGCCCACATCGTGGCTTCCAACTGGACAGGGCGCCTTATGATGGTCCAGAAGAAGCTCTTGCTGAGGAGGAGCAGGTTCTTGACCTTTGGGGGCAAGGTTCTCATTCTGAAAGTGGATGTACTGCTATCTCTTTTGTACTTGGCATATGTATTCCCTCTTCCTGTCAGCATGAGAAGGCCACCGATGTGCCTCGTTTTTGATTTTCTGTGGGCAGGACGATATGAATATGTGTCATAGGCCCACATGCTGGCTGGGATCGAGGCAGGGGGGAGGGATGTACCACACTTGCCATTGAAGCTTGACTGTATTTGTTTATTTGTTTCATCTTTGTGTAAACAACTGTCAGGCCCAGTTGTGCATCTATCGGGCTACTCTCTCAGGCTTTTCTTTGGGATCTTTTCTCCTCCTTGGGGAGGAGTGGGATTGGTAAAATGAGGGTAACAAGTGTGGGGAAAGTGCATGATTGACATTTTAAAGAATAATGACAAAAGGTCATGGGGTTATCAATGAGTCCTTAAATTTTGAATTGTTGTGATTGATGGGTATACTGGATAGCAGTTGTCATATATAATTTCATGATTTGTGAGAGCTGGGAAAGTATTGTTGAATAAAGTATATGTTTGTTAATAAAAAAAATCTGTTCTCATCAGTTTAATATCAGATATGTCCTCTATAAGAGGACAGCATATTAAGTGTGCTGTCCTCTTATGTCAGCCATCCTCAATTAACTGTTGAGCATGCCCTGCATCTGGACTCCTGCATCTTTTCCTGGGTGCTCACTGAGAACCTGGCAACGCTTGAGTGGCTATGATATTTGTATGAAGCTGCATTTCTCCACCAAGCTGCCTGATGGTGATCGTGGTCTTTTTTAAATACAATGTAGCATAGGGGCTGGAAAGGTTAACACCCAATAGTAGCTGAGCGCCAGACAGGTGGATGACTCATAAAAATCAAAACTATAATGTCAAATTTGATTTAATTTTTTAAGTGTGTATGTAACCATAGGAATTGACCGGCGAGCTATTACTCCTACCTACAAACCTGCATGTCAGGCATTATCAAATCAAATGGCATTTAGTTCATAAATTAGATCAATGCAACTTAAAAACAAGCAACATGTTAGATGTACACAAACAAAATACAAATCAATTTCAATTGTTCAACAAAATTAATCAGTTTGTTGATCCAATAAGTTATGTTAAACAAAAGTATCACCCTTTCATCATACAACACAAATCATGATAATACAAACACAATACTTAATTATTCAAAATCCCAAAAAGTGGTGGAGGGATGAATGGGTGTGTGTGTTAGTCCAGTTCAGTTCCACGTGTGTAAGTGTATGTGAGTCTGTGTTTGTGTTTGTGTGTGGGCTGGGGGGCAGAAAATGGAAAAAGTTTGAGGGGCCATTTATGGTTTGGAGGGATACAGGTGAAGCCTGGAGAGTGATGCACAGTACTCAGCTTTCTGAAGGACTGTTTCCAGCCCAGGCCAGAATGGGGTCCAAGCATGCAGGGGGTGGGCACACTCGCACGTTTTCCTCCTGCAGACTCCTGGGATCCTCTCCACTGCTCAGGCCATAAGTTTCCACAATCCTCCAGTGAAAATCCAGCTGGTTCTCTTTTCCCACCTGCTGCTCTCTTCTGTTTTCATTTTTTTACTCTCTTGTGAGTTCGCAGGCCGATTTCAATGAACCTGGATTCTCTGTTCTCCTCCTGGCTGTGTGTTTCTCATTTATGAACTCACCTGTTTTTCTCTCTCTCACTCCTTCCTGCCCGTCCCTGTCCTATCAGGAAGTAAAGAGACGATCTGTAGCTTTTCTCTCTGCCACAACGGTCACTGAGGTTCTGGCTGTGGTTAGCAGTCATAACACACTGAGAACACCCAATCTCATCCCATCTCAGAGGCCAAGCAGTGTCGGGCCTGGTTAGTACTTGCATGGGAGACCACCTGAGAACACCAGGTGCTGTAAGCTTTTACTCATCACATGGCTCATGAAAGTGCAGCCACATTTTCACTCTTGGAAACAGCGGAAATTTCCCTCATGCGAGCCATCCTCATTTCGCTGTTGAGCATGCCCTGCATCTGGACTCTGTGTTCCGGAGTGGTCACTGAGAGCATGGAGTGGCTATGATATTTGTCTGAACTGATTTAACTTCTCTGCAATCCCACTGCGCTGTCAACAGGTGGGCAGAGGCAGGGGAGTGGGCGTGGCATGAGATTTTGGTCAGCACTAAGCTAAGCTGGGGGGCCTGACAGGGACCTACTAATGGTTCCTAAATCAAGACTTTTCACCAAAGGCGACAGGGTCTTTGCTGTCTGGGCTCCTCAGCTGTGTAACTCCCTGCCTGAGGATTTTAGACAAGCAAACTTGGTATTCTCCTTTAAATCTCCTCTTAAAGCTCATTTTTATCATTTAGCTTTTCTTAACTGATGTTCTGTTCTCTCTATTGTTTTATCTTAGTTATTACATTTATTCATGTATTTATTTATTTTATCTTATATATATATATATATATATATATATATAATTACTATTAATATTATTATTATTATTATTATTATTAACTCGTCGTCACTGGGGAATGTAAGGGTGTGGGGTTGCACTGCGATCGATAAGCTATTGGTGATGTCACAGGGTCTCCGGCCAGCATCACTGTAGCTACATTCATGGTCTGCCAATAACTGACCTACATTTTGAATTTATGGCTATATTGCACCAACGTGTGAGATAACGACCGGTGTGGCCTGGTGCTCTTTCTCTGACTCTGCTGAACAGTGAATGGCAGTAGGTGTTTCAAAGTACCTGAACTGCCTCTGTTAGCTGTGGTGATAAATGAGCCATATCAACAAGCCAAAGTATAATAGCTAACCTCGCATTGCTTACTTTACTGGCTTCCACCTGTTCCTTTCAACTCACACAGTATCTTCACTTCATGTGTCCCTCTCTGCCACCATTTAGCTCTCTTGGGGAGGCACCTCACAGCGTGAACAAATGTGAGTTACACAAACTAGTGGGGCCTGTTGTAACATCAGGACTCCAACTCCCAGCTCTACAGTTTACAGTCTTTTACTGTTGGTAATGTTAACTATTGCTCACTTCCAGCAGTGCTACTGTTGACTATCATCTAGCAGCGTGGATAGCAACCTTATCAGAGTGAAATATTGCATAAAACCAAAATAATATGGGATTGTCTTTATTTTACATAAATTACACTGCTCCCAGACCCCATGCATCCTATACATGTATACAGAAACATTTATTGCACATAAAATGTAGTCAAGCTTCTGCTGAGAGCATCATGCTGACCAACAGAAGACGACATCAATTAAAGAAACAAAACATGTTTCACAATCTTTTTTTTTAACAATTTATTATTTTATACTGATAAAGTCATTAGTTCTGCAACAAATGTCATAACTGTAATTCAATGCACTGTACACATCCTTCATCACAGCTTTCAACCACAAAGATGTGATCAAACAGATGATGAGAAAATTCACATACATACACACATGTACACACACGCATACACACATTTACATGAACACACACACACACACACACACACACACACACACACACACACACACACACACACACACACACACACACATCTGGTATGATATGGCCCATCATTCAAATTAAATTAAAATTACACATGTAAGTTTACAGTGACATTCTTCTGCACTGCTGTACAAATGCATACTGAGTTTAATTTTCTACTGAGAGGCTAAATCTGATTGGACAGTCAGGATGTAGAATTATAAACAGCATTGTTGTAGTGTGTAAAAGTTCATGTAAAGAGTGCTGATATTGATGTGTGACAATTTAATGTGGCATTTAAAAGAATGTGTCCACGGCTGTTGTCTGGCATAGCCCAGATTTCTGTCGTTTTTTCAACATAGCATTTTGATTTTGTTGTCAGTAATATTTTCACAATATGCCTAGAATAGATCACTGAGTGTCTGCAAGTGCTACTAAACAATGCCAGGCACTCTCATTCTCTCTTACTTCAGTGGCTGCTGAGATTTCAACATATCTATACAGGCAAGCTGGCCTGGCTCTGTATGTTTGATGGGAATGATTCACATTCCTAGGTTACCCAAAAATAAATAAATAAATAAGTAAAAATATTACAAATCTCTATTCTCCATACCAAAGCTGCACAACCCTGGAAATTTGTTTTCCAAAAATATAAGTTGACTTAACATGAATCGGACTTGTGACCACTGAGTCATGGCCTTTTCAATTGATGCTATTGTAATGCTAAGTACATTTGGTTGTAATTGTCCAGTGCATTCAAGGTGGTGAATAATTTAGGTGAATAATATATGCAAACAGACCAATAGCCAGTTTTACAATAACACTGTAGGATAAAGCAAAAGTATATATGGAGAGATTTATATATATGGGCTTTCTAAAACCTTCTTTGGTTTGTTTTATCAACTAAACACAGAGGTGATGAAATGACACATCTACATTTCTAAGCTTGGCCAGATCAATCAGTTTAAAGTGGATCTGAATGGTATACAATTTAATCATCTCAATCCCATTGTTTATACTATTTATGGCATTGTTGGTGTTGAACACTGTTTCCACATTGTTTTTCAGTGTTGCTGGCCAGAGGATTCAAATCCACAAATGTAACCTGACACACAAGAGTTTCAAGCACTGGACATGACTCAGAGGACAGATGTCGGTCCATGCATTCGCCATGTGATGTGGAGAACATTTGATCATTAATTCAGTATTACCATGCTTGAAGACACTATGTCTTGTTTTATTAAAACAGTGTGACACCATTAATGCAGTCAGCTCATGTTTGTTTGGGTGTGTTGTAATTATGACTGGCCTCTTTACTGCCCCCCAGTGGTCAATGAATGTGTACTTCACAGATCTCTGGGACCGATATATTTTTTCAGCATCACTGAAAATGATATCTTCATCAGATCACCTTACAAAGCATGTTTCTGTTTATGGCGATTACAATGAAGGGGGAGTAAGTGCTAAACATTTTATTGCTCCTTATCAGTGTAGACTGCACAGACAGCACAGCGTTATTCCAGCTCATGTATATAGTCTGTATGTAATGTGTCATGGTTCCTTTTGCCTGGTAGCCCTGCAGCAGATCCTTTCCTGACTGTGCTGGAGTCAGATATCAGACAGGTGGAGAAGACAGCAATGTAAGGCAACAAATCCAATCCAAACTGGGAGAATAAATAAATGAAACAGGATGTCCAGAGCAGGCTCAGCTGCACCAACATGCATTCACATTTGTACTGTCTCTTCATCCTTCTCTTCTGTCCTCCTTCTTGTCTTTGACTCACTGCTGGTGCCCAAAGTTAGGAAAACAAGCATTCCAAGTCCACGGAGTCAAATCTTCATGCCAAGTTTGGCTTTCTGTGGAAAGGACATATCATTCTGGTTGAGTGCATCACACTTGTCTGTCATCTTACTATAAACAGCAGGAAGCTGCATAAACTAGAGTAGGGAAGATAAATGAAAATCCATCTTCTGTCAGGACCACTGCTCCTGCCCCTGCAGGCCACTAGGGGGAGACCCTGTCTCTCTCTCCTCCTCCCCTTCTTTCTGTGTGGGTGTGGTTGTGTCTGTGATTGCAGGAGTGGAGACAGCTGTGTGGGAGGCTGAGCCACCTGCACCTAATCACCGCTCCCTGCTGCTTCAGACTGGTTCGACCATCCACTCATCGGCAGAATATAGACTCTGTTCAGCAGTCAGTGTTTCTCTGGATTATTTGAACTTGTTACTCACCAGCCACTATTTCCTCACTAACCTTTATCTGCTCTGCTTCCAGTCCTCCGGCCAGCCTCCTGCCTCGTCTCCCTCCTGCCACAGCACATGGACTCCTGCACACCTCACCCACTCCCATTTGGACTGGATCCCTGATTCCTCCACCGGCCTCCTGTCAGCTCCAGCTTCTGGCTACCCCTCCTGCTCTGCCCTGCCTGCCCCGCTCCCTGCTTCAGCCTCCAGCACTCTGAGTATGGCTCAACTCTGCTAGTCCCGACCAGCCTCTGAACCCGGGCAGTTTTAGCTTTATTGTTTGAGGCTCGCCTTTTGTTAGTTTGCTCTGCTGCGCTGCCAGTCTTTTTCTAGTCTCCAGCTAGATCTCCAGCAGCCCTTTTGGCTGACTCTGTTGGTTTTCTACTTTAGTTTAGTTTTGTCTCCTGTAACCCTGTTGGTTATCTCCTTTGTTTGTTCCTTTTGTTCAATTAGTCACTTGCAACTTTTATGGTTGTCGCTTTCAGTTATCCCCTTTGTTCATCTCCCCCAGAATAAAACCTGAGTTTATTGTGAAATCGAGTCTTTCTCGAGTTTCTAAGTCTGCGCTCTGGGTTCCCCATCCAGTCCTAACATCTTCATTTTGAAGATGTCTCATAATTGGCTATGACTGCCATCTTTTGATGAAAATACGATTTAAAAACAACTATTTGAGAGTCTGCAACCCATAGTGAATTTAACCAACTCCTTCGTCCGTTCTGCAACAATTCAGTGTCTGCATTTAATTAGCGTTCATTAGTCCTGCAGAGTTCATGCGTTTAATGACTGGTTCCATTTTAATGTGAGTGAATGAAACCTGTTTTTAACTGCCTTGTGCTCATGTGTTAATCATATGGTCACATGTCTTATTAAGTTTACCATGTGCAGATGAAATGTTGACTGTCAAATCAACCTGTTTAGCTGTTTTGCTACTTTTGCTACATTGCTAAGAAAGCCTAAACATGAATACGATCTGCCTTAAGGTTAAATGTTATGACACTGGAAATTAGTACATTCTGACCTTCAGGTTGTTTAAATCACAAAAACAAGGGTCAAAGGTCGACTTACAATGCCAGAGGCATGTTTGGGTTTGACGCTGTAGGCAGACTTTTCCTTGGCCTGTCGGAAACACTCCTCTGCTGCTTTTAACCTACAGAATACAAGGTTAATAAAGTTAATATGAATTCACCAACTTAATTAACCATTTACAAGAATTCTGTATGGCTGGTCTTGATTTTGCATTCACAGCATTTTAACTGTAGCTTAGAACAAGTTGAAAGTTTAATTTACCCAAAATATTCAATATCTTTTTTTATATTTTGATGTAAGAACAGCAGGTTCTTGATCAGCATGTGTTACTGTACCTCTCCTTGAGAATGACTTTGTTCTCCTTCTTCCATTGGTCCTTGAAGTCTGAGGAGAACTCATGCCAGATGCAGAAGACGGTGTTGGGTGAAACCTCCTTCTCTCCTGCCTTGGCCTTCACTGAGAAGAACACTGTAAGTTCCAGGAACCTGACAGGACAAAGTTATAAGTTTACTCATTGACACTTTCTTTTTATCCATGAATGGAGAGAAAATCTGGGAGTTATACTGTGCAGCCATTTCAGTAACTATGAGGACCAGAAGACCTACAGCCACAGCCAATTTCACTGGTCCATAGAATGTGGAAAAACATTGTGTAATGCCTATGATATCCAAACAATACCCGAAAGGACATTTTGAGGCTCGAGTTTGACTTTATGCATACAAGTTTAATTGTCATTTTCCGAAGTCCAAAATTTAGAATTTAGTTAAGAGGTGGAGCTGAAGGGGGATGAGCTGAAGGGGGATAAGCAATCAGCAACCACCACAGCTTTGTCTGATAGATTGAGAGACCTGAAAAAAATAAAAACAAATATGGTTTCAAAAATATGCTAATAAAAGAAGTGAAATTAGCTTGGACCCATTGCGGGTGGATATATACCAGAAGCAGATGCAGACAGTGGGTGTGCTCTTGGTTTATAGGCATATGGCAAAGGTTATGTCATGCATTGTGGCCAAGTGGATGTGGAAAGTATGATTTATCTTGGTGAAAAAAAACTTGCCACCTGCCATATGACATGACAATTGCTTGAAGCCCAAATCCCCTCCGAAAATTGAACTAATAGTTTCCAATATTTCCAGCAATGAAATTCTGTTGAATTAAACAGATATAAGAAGTTGTACTCACAGTTTGTGCGTGCTGCTGAGCTGAGTTTCAAGGCTCTCCAGTTCACTTTTAGCTAAGAAAGGAAGAATACAAGAAGTGAACACAAAAGGTGAAACATGGGAAAGTGTTTGGATCTATTGTTAGCAACTGCTGTCCAACTGTCTGTTCTGTACACTTTACAATGATTTGATGTCAAACACATGGACTGATTTTCTCTCTTTGTGGTTTCAAAACTCATAATACAAAGAGTAATGACTGACCATACTTGCAGTTGGAGGTGAGCTGTCACTAGTTGTTTTTTGTTTTTTTTTTTTCATTATTTTTTATTCATCATCATTATTAAGTATTGCAGCTCCCCACATTAATTTGCCATATCCTGTTTATGTAATACATTTATGATTGTTGCCCAAAGGCATCATCAGGCAGGAGCATTGATACTGAATGAAACCCCAGTTTCAAGCTATTCCACAGATTGACAGTTGGTGGCAGTAATGCAACATATAAACATAGGACTGTGCCAGCAACTGTAAGCAAGTAAGCATGGATGTAAACAATGCATGATTTAAAATATTTAAAGCGTTTGCAAATGTTTAATGAGAATAGATCAGGCTACAGTCCACTTGGTGCATTTTGGTAAAGAAACAAAACAAAGCACTAAATGTCACCAGCAAACATCATTCCTAGAAATAATGGGTGTTTTATCAGTTACCTTGTGCAAGGAAGTCGTCCATCTTGTCTTTAAAAGGCTGCAGGTTATCCTCATCTGAAACCTTGCATACCTTTTCCACCTCTGACGTACACGCTGATAAAATAATGGACAGTAATTACAATGAAGCCAAGAGCACAGTTTATGTAACATACAAGTAGACAGATTATTACAGTACTGTTCATGTATAGTTCCCTAGGGTGGTTAGATACCTTGATGCTGTGTAAGTGCTACGTAAAAAGAATTAAAAATAAAAAATAATTTCAGAGGGTTGTGACTATATTATAACTTGAAGCCATTTCAACCACAACTTTGGTACTGCCCAATAGTAGTATAAAAAAATGACACTGTAGCAGACAGCGATGCATAGTGGACTAGGTGTATTGAGTATTAAGGTACTGCAGTGTAATCAATCCTCCTCTGTAGGAAACATTCATGTTTGACTCATATCTCTGAGGCCATACATAACCTGGACTTTTCAGTCATGTATTAGAAAGAAGCATTATCTGGCCTGGGCTAGTATTTGTGGCTCTTAGTCAGAATATTTTCTGTGTAAAAAGAGAAAATGGAACACAAAAGTAATCCTGGGGATTTGTCCAATTTTCAGGAATTCTTTTGATTGCAAGATTTCAAGTGGTGGAGGGACTTTGTTTGGAGATGATGTCAGAAATTCAAGACAAACAAAACATTTATGAATCAGTACTTGAAGCTTGAAAATTAATTATTTTGCTTGCGTACATGTGTGTGTTTGTTTGTGTGTGTGAGTGTGTCACCTCTCAGGTCCTTCCTGAGTCGAGTGAGGTCTTTCTGAAAGTCTTCAAACTTCATCTGTGAGGCCTGGAACAGGTCATGAGGTTCAGGGAGTGGGTACACACACGTCTCTCTGCCAGCATCCTGGTGATGGACAAACAGGCGCACACACACACACACACATTGACATTATGAGTAGGACATTTAATGTACTTTAATATGTTTGCATACAGGACGTCTGTATTTGTACACTGGACAAATAGAACAGATTTATTAGACAAACTGTGTTTCTTCTCTTTGGTTTGCTTTGTCGTACTTAGTAGCTCTGAATATGAGCTACATATATACATATACAGGTTCATACAGTATACGGGACAAAACAAGCAAAGGATGACAGAGTCTAATGAAGAATTACAGCATGGGATGAAGTATAATAACTAAAAAGCTTACCTCATCAAAGTGTCTGAGGTAGTATGCAACAATGTAAGACAGAAGACTTTTCATGCTGTCCTGCAAGTGGAGAAAAGAAACAGATTGAAACTTTACAAGGTATTGCTAGTGTTTCTCTATGTGTCAGTGTTTCTTTATCTTTACTGCTGAAATTCAGAATTCATGCTGAAGCTAGCCAGCAACCTCAAGTCATAGCTGGGTCCCAGGGAGGTACAAAGGATAGGCTGACATTATCCACTACAGGTAAATAGCTAAAGGAAGCTTAATAAAATTAAGTGAACAACTGCGTGAACATTAAAACTCATATTGCCTGATACCTTGTTAGGTATGATCAGTGCCCTGGAGAGAGAGGGTTAATCCTCTTTCTAATTCAAATTTTTAAATTGCACAAATATAATAGCTCCAAAAAAAAAAAAAAATCACCACACAATGGCTGTAAGCCCTGAGGTCCATGGAAGAAGAACAGCAGTTTAATATGTTTCAGTGTCTTTCCCTCCCTACTCACACTGCTCTTGACATCTTTGAGTTTGGGCAGGATGTCGAGGGTGAAGCCATCGGCTTGGCCTCTGGTTCGATTACCACCATTCATGAAGTTACCAAAGGCCAGAATGAGACCTAGAACCCGCTTCACTGACTCACAGTCCTGCAACACCTGCAGAGGAGACAGAGGTTTAAAGTGAGGGAGAGGAGAAAGCACCATGGAAGTAGTGACAAAATTTTTTATCTGATTTATTTTGACAGATTCGTTCCATATGACATAGTCTCCAGAAACTAGTGTTCATTTTAACATCAGATAAAAACTCAGAGAGAGAGAGAGCACCATGTTTCTGATTCAACTGCCTAGCTTAGCCTAAAGACAGAAACAGGGACAAACCAGCCAGTCTGGACCAGCTGGGCTGTACAGAGACCAGCACCTGTCAAGGAAGAGTTCCATGATGTCACTTTTCCTAAAACCACAACTTGTTGCGTGAATATAGATTATTGGATTATTTAGATTAAGTTATTCTATAATAATAAGTTAAAGAAAAAAAAGTTGTTTTAAATGAGTCTGATTTTTGTTCAAGAATGTTTACTTGTCTTTAAGCTTCTCAGACAGCTGTGATCTGATGGTGAAAAAAATGACCACTTAATGAGGTTAATGTTCAAATCATTTTAACTATGAGCCTGGTGGAGAGGTGTAAAGTCCCAGTGATGCAACGTTAGGTTCTTTCACACTGGCTAGAGTTTTAGTGTGATCAATTTTCTCTTGTCATTTTACAGGACCAACCAAGTTTCTTTCTTATGACAAGTATCAAGATGGTTAGCCTTAAAATCCTCGACCTGCATGACCTGCTGTCTCTTTCTTTCCCTCAGTCTGGAGAGTTTGACTCACCTTGCATAGCCTCTGCAGTGTGTCCAGTTTTCTGGTGATGGAGGACATGCACTCAGAGAAGCTGGACTGGAAGAGGATGCAGAAGACTCTGCCAGAGAAGTTTGGGATCAGGGAGAGCTGGTGGAGAAATCTGCAACACAGGAGGAAACACCAGAAAGCTTTGGATCCAACTCGTGTACTCTGCTATGTTTCTACTCCCTCTCTCATTCTCTTCTCTGTTTTACAGCCTTCACAGAAGGACACACAGCTTTCATTAGTGTTGAAGGATCAGAGAGAAGACTCACTGCTCGGGTTTGTCCAGAGGTTTGGCGTTCTCCTTGTCTTTTGAGGACTTGATGTGCTTTTCAATCTTGTCCAGCTCCTCCTGTTGTGCCCTCTGAGGGAGAGAAACATGAGACTGACTCCACTTATGTCCACATTCATACAGTTCATCCCAACAGTAGAAAGCCAGTCAAACTCTGACGCTGTGTGTGAGTCTGTTTTATTCAGACAAGTGAAATAAAGTGACTGTGGAGAGTGTGTGTTTCTCACATTTTCATACAGGGCCTGCAGGGTCTCCAGGTCCACCACTGTGCTGTCCATGTTCAGGATGGCTTACAGACAGAGGTAGAGAGAGGTCATAGGTCATAACTGCTAACACACATCACTCTACTTTACATGATGCATGAGACATGAGGATGAAGGAGAATGGAAAGCTCCAGGAAAAGGCGAATATGAAAGATGAAATAGTACACAAATAGAAAGAAGACTGACATGTGATGTCTCATCAAAATTCAAAGCTCAGTCTATACCTCAGTGCTTAGGCCCTGGATCGATGTGATTCTTACTTAAAAACAAAGGACTTCCGCTCATGGTTTGCTGACAAGAGGAAGTATGAACTTGGCCCAATAAAATTTCTGTAAGAGCGTTCTTAAAGACAGTCGAAATTAATATTATTTCACATTAGAAATCGTGGGAAAGGTGGGAGGCTGAAAAGGGACGATGCCACCTAAAAATCAGAAACGTGGCCAACTGTCGATTAAAGTGCAAACCAACACAGCTAATAATACTAGAGCTGCTGGTCTGACAACTGCTCCAGACGGGGATAAGAGCAACATGGCGGCCACACCTACCAACAGCAAAATACTCAGCAATTCAGTCACTAACAGAAGATTTTATGAAAAAATGTACTGATGTGCTGTCAATGACATTAAGGGAGACTTCGTATCACAATCAAAGAGAATCTGGGAAACTGAAGAGAGTGTCGACATAAGTTATGGTCGGATTGTTCACTATATATAGAAGGTTTTTTAGTTGTTAAATAATCTACTATCAGTGGAGTGATAGTGTCCCTGTGTGGATACAGAGAGAGACTTAAATTCATGGACATAAAAGACTTGCGTAAATGACCCAGCATTACATATTTTACATACTTTGTAATCTTCACTCTATTACGATTCCCATGGTTTCAAAGATGGTCGTTGTATTCTTTTCATTTATTGGTAAACCTATATGCAAGGATGTGTGCATACTCATACATTACCACCCACAGTGTGGATGAAATATTCTATATAACCAAAGTCAGAGGTTTATGGCAATGGTGCATTTCCTTTAGGGAAATGTACAAGGATTTTGTGGGTAGGGGTCTTCTCAAAATTCTTCAAAATTGAAGCCTGTTAGTATGATAGTATCTTATTATCTGATCGTGCTCCCTTATCACTACCTATACACATATTGAACATACTGTCATCTCCACCACCATTTCGTCTTCAGTCTTCAGTCAGACATTTTGGAATTTTTGGATGGAAAATTTAAAGTGTTTATTAGGGGGCAAATTCTAATTTACAGTAAACACAAAAAAAAATGCAGAATCATTTTCTCCTATGGCGAAAATAAGCTCGACCTCTAAATATGAGACATGTCTTGTTGAGTCCAACCTTCTTCTTTGTGTAAAACTAACAAAGTAATAAACTCACCATGCTGGATATCTTTCATGTCAAGATGCAGGGAGGACATGAGTATTCCTACTGCCTGAGAGCGCTTGTTGTTCAGGAGCTTCACAACCTTCACAGCACAAACACAACAAAAAAAACATACAAGTATGAGGTCAGACTCAAAAGCTCAGACGTAGCTTTGTCATCACAGCACAACCTGTGTCACATGTCATGCTGCTGTGTATTTGATTTGCTGAATGGACAGAAATCATCCTTGAATCATCCATGAATATTCACAGTCATTCTATAGTTCACAGAAGAACATAGTGCACAGTCTCACAGTGCCATACATGATCATAGGAATATTTACATGCACAGACCTGTTTGGCCTTGGACTTGGTGATAGTGTCAGAGAGCGGCTGCTTCTTCTCCTTCACAGCTGTTTTGGAGAACAACTCCACAAACTCCTCAAAGTCCACATCTGGCTCCTCAATGTTCTCCCACACCGACGAAGAAGAAACCTCCCTGAGAAACACAGAAGAGCAGAGATGGTAGGTCTTCAGCAGCAACACATGATTATCCCCCTGGTCCTACTGGCCTCAACATGGTGTGAAAGTAATCCCTTTAATACTTCACAGGAAATCTGAGAACAGACCATGCAGCAAAGAGACAGCCTCAGGTGTTGAAATTCATTCTAAGCGTCTTCGAGGTCTACGCAGCTTTGAAAAATAGTTTTGTTTGTAAAAATATATTAAAACTCTGTGCGTTACTTTTTCAAACTTCAAGAAAGCATGGCTGGTACAGTAATGAAATTATGAGGTGTTTTTGATATGTTTTGTTCTATACAGTACAGGCCAAACGTTTGGACACACCTTCTCATTCAATGCGTTTTGGTTTTGGTTCCGGACTGACTGACCTTCATTTCTTAAAGTAATGATGGCCACTCGTTGTTCTTTAGTTAGCTGATTGGTTCTTGCCGTAATATGAATGTTAACAGTTGTCCAATAGGGCTGTGGGCTGTGTATTAACCTGACTTCTGCACAACACAACTGATGGTCCCAACCCCACTGATAAAGCTAGAAGTTCCACTAATGAACCCTGATGAGGCTCAGCTGTGAAGTGAAAACCATTTCAGGTGACGAACTCTTGAAGCTCATGGAGAGAATGCCAAGAGTGTGCAAAGCAGTAATCAGAGCAAAGGGTGGCTGTTTTGAAGAAACTACAATATAAAACATGTTTTAGGTTTTTTCACCTTTTTTTGTTAAGTACATAACTCCACATATGTTCATTCATAGCTTTGATGCCTTCAGTGAGAATCTACAATTGTAAATGTAGTTTAGCCCTGATAGCTCCAAGGACTATAATCTTTGTGGGTTAGTTGAACGCATGGTTTCCCTCGTTTGATCATGTGAGGTACAATAAACTATTCAACTTCTAGAGGCCAGTGGTGTCACTAAAGGCTGTACTGCTCTAACACAGCGACTCCTCCCTGATTGGACTGTTCCACTATAGCCAGTCATTCACTTAATTATGACTTCAAATTATTATGACTTCAACTTATTATGACTTCAAATTATGACATTTCTTCTTTATTTATATTTTTGTGTCAGGTACCTTATGAAATCCTAGCCCACTCTGCAAAATCACCTTTGCTTTGTCCTTTAAACTATATACATGGTTTGGCTTCTTTTACTCCTTCCAATCATATATTGTTAACATCAAACCTTATTTCTGTGCAGTCAGAGATTTGGATCCATTTAAAGAGTCTGTTGCTGAACAAAATATTAATATCAGATTTGATCATGCAGGCAAGAGGCTCACAATATATCAGAGCTGAGGCTGCTGAACAGCAACACATCGGGGAAAATAAACCCAGAGAGCAAACAAGTAAACATAAACATGGTCTAGAGGAAAATGTTCTGAAGCTACAAATGCGATGAGTTTGTAAAAACCACTGATGTGCATTCACTTTACAGAAGAACAAGAACATTAAACTAACTTTCTAGCATCACTTTCAGAACAGGACAAAATGTTAACTTTTGGGTTAAATGATAAGTCTGTCCATATTCTGTATTTTTCTTCTATTAATCAAATCTCATGTGCAAATCAAAACCAACAATAAATGGATCATACTAACAAGTATCGTCTGTGTATCAAAGCCTATAGCTTCTTCTTCTGTGCCATAAACTATTAAAAACTCATTAGTGAGCTGTACTGTTGTACTGGGTGACATGTTCCTTCATCACCATAAACACAGACTGTAGTTATGACTAAATTCCACACACACTTTCCTGCTGCTGCAAATACACACTACAGACCAAATGTGGATTAATCTGCCTCTGAAAACAGTCCACAACAAATGCATTGTTTCCTCTGTTTGGTTGATAAAAACTACAGTGAGCAGACATTTTAGGAAATGCCTGAATCTTTGTAAAAATGAAACTATATATTTGTGAGGTATTTTAAGAATTATGTTTTCAGTAGGAAACATTAGGTCAGAAAATATAGAGAGACTAAAACATTGTGGCTCTGGGTCTCATTTGAATTGTTACGAATAGTGACTTCTTGCTGCTTCAGATGTTTTCACAGTTTCCTCCATCTTTTAGAATAGATCCTGTCTGGACTCAAAATGTAAGTGAAATTAAAAAAAAAAAAAAAAAAAAAGAGCAGCATTTGGGCTACAACATCTTTACTTTTTGGCGTGCAGCTGGATCCTGGTCCAGTAGAGGGGCTTCATAGGTCTGGGAGGCTCCACCACAGCCTTCCTGGGTGGTTTCTCCTGGGTCAGACCAAGAGCATACAGCCCCAACGGCAGGGGAGGAGGCAGTGAGCCCAGAGCGCCTGGAAGAGCTGGAGGAACACACATGGTTCCTGGTGGAGGAGGAGGAGGAGGAGGAGGTCCACAGCCTGGAGGTGGTGGTGGTGGAGGAGGTGGGCCTCCTATTCCTGGTAATGGAGGACAAGGTGGAGGAACGCCACCAGGGAGAGGAGGAGGAGGAGGGGGAGGGGGTGGAGCAATGCCACCAGGAAGAGGGGGAGG
>JBBMOC010000093.1:386685-451660 GCA_037975185.1 Centropyge bicolor | reverse complement strand
GAGGTGGGGGTGGTGCAATGCCACCAGGAAGCGGAGGAGGAGGAGGAGGGGGAGGTGGGGGTGGAGCAATTCCACCAGGGAGTGGAGGTGGAGGTGGAGGTGGGGGTGGAGGTGGAGGAACTGCTGAACCAGGAGGTAACGGCGGTGGAGGTGGAGGAGCTGGCATGGAGCCTCCTGGTAATGGTGGTGGAGGAGGAGGAGGTGCCACAGCCTGTCCTGGTAAAAGATGAGCAGATACTACTCCCCCTGGAAGGGGAGGTGGAGGTGGAGGAGGATGCAGCTGACATGAACAATGGAGGCCATCCTGCCTGGGTGGAGGCTGCAGGAAGCCGTTCATTCCACCCGGATCACTACAAGGCACTTTGAACTTAAAGCCGTCATCCATAGGTGAAGTCTGCACAGACTTGGCCTCCAGGCAGCCAAGAGCGGGAGCTCCTTCAGTCTGAAGGTGAGCATCACACACATCCTTCAGCAGGCTCTCCTCTCCTCCACACTCCCTGTCCGTGGTGGAGGTGCTGGGTTTCATAGCGTCTCTGTCCAGCAGAGGGGGCTGTCGCTCCAGCTCAGCAATCTTAGTCCTGAGGTCTTCTATTGTTTGTTCCAACTGTTGGATGACATTGACATGTTTTTCCTTCAGTTTTGTTGAAGGAAGGACACATTCCTCCTGCAAAAGACAAAATCACAAGTTTATTTGAATCAGCAAATGAAGAATCTCTTCTCAGGAATGAACAAGGGTCACAGAGGATGTGCAGATTACGGAAACATAAAGATGAATATTTTGCTAAAATCTTTTCACTCATAATGCTTTGTGAAAATGTTGAAAATAAAGTTATTATTTTGAAAATGTCACAGTATTAAATTGTACATTTAAGATTTACAAATGAGGGCGCACTAATGGAATCAGAGCATGGAAAAAAATTGTCCATATTTGAGTCTCTCAGGCTTCTACAAGAAGATTCCTAAACATATGTGATCACAAGAAATGATTGCAAAATATTTTCAATGCCATAGTGGCAAGATTCAAGTCAAAGCGTTCTCATGTATTAGTGGATGAAGTATTACTGATTGAAACTGAGAGTACTGGGCTCTCAAGCCATTTACAACCCAACCTTGGATTCCACACTACAGTGACTTCATGTTTTTATAATTCAAATCCAACAGTCGACTGAGACATTTCTTCCTTCACCGCAGCTCAGAGAATATGGAATAGTTTTATTTTAGGCTCGTGTTGTAGCACAACAAATTGTGGAAAATGTCAAGGGTTATACCAGCTTTTGCACAATACTACACAGAATGAACTTGCCATGTGCTCTGTGAGCTGTCTGATTTCTACTGAGAGTAAGTGAAGTAGAGAAACTTAAAGTGACCGACCTCTTGGCTCTCCTTCTGTTGTTGCTTTAAACCCAAGATGGCTGCTTGGTGTTCTGAACAAACAGCAAACATATCAGCAGGTCAGCACAATACAGTACAACAGAGACACTTTTCAGAAGTGAGGGTAACAGTACACATAGGAAAACATGAAGTATTACATACTGTAGGTTGGTCAAAGCTACACACCATGCCACAGTTAGGCCTGGTATCACACTGTGATTGACTCATGGGCATTCGACTCAGTACCAGTATCTCCCAGATATAAAGCCAACAGTCAGCAGTGCACTAAGTATCTTTATCACTAACAAAAGCCACTAAAGCAGCACAGCCTGCCTGTGGTTGATAGACTGGGCAACAGTGCAAGCTCAAGGTACAGGCCAAGTATGAACCAGTATTTGACTTCGTGACCAGGTTGGCATTTATACACCACCAGCCAGGGGAATACTCCACCCACTATGAAGGGGTAGGTTTATTTCAAGTAATGATTTCATCAGTAAAATCAAAAGACATATCATTGCCTGGGGCTGAAAAACAACATCAATCTGCTGCCATTTGAAACTTCTCTGACCTTGAGTCAACACATAAATACAGCCCACATTATGAAGAAATTATTACTCACCTTGATTGTCCTCTGAAATGCCAATGCATGAAGATGAAGAAAAGCCCATTCAGAAGAAGATAAGAACAGAGGGGGAAGGAAGGAAAGAAGGATCAGGCATCAGTGAGTTTTAAACATTTGGTTTTGACAAGAGTAACAATGCCCCCCTCCTCCTTCTAGCCAACACACTGCCTTTTGTTTACCTCCCTATGATATGATAACATATGTCTCCAGAATTTAAGTAAACACACTATTATCTGTGATACTAAATATTTATGTTGAGTTTTGTACTGTGTGTACTGTTAGAGTTTTGAGTTTGAAAATATATTTTTTTGTATTTGTAAGTATGATGGCAGTATGATTTTATATGATTTGTGTGACTTATTCAAGTTTGTCCAGATGTGTTTTTAAGGTGCATGTTTTCAAGATTTGTCCACACTTAATAATTACTTCACCTGAGGATTGTCAACTCATGCTGATCCTTGGAAACTTGTTAAACCCATTGAACAGTTCCAATGCTTCAATATCATGTCCTCTATTACATTTATATATATATATATATATATATATATATATATATATATATATATATGGTCTGGGTTCTTATGGATTAATACATGAAAAGTGGATACAATACAAGAAAAAAAGGTATCAGTGGATACAGAGTGTGGCGAATTTCCATTATGAGTTATAAAGTCATAACAGCAGCTTTACTGACAGCCTGTGATATACACATATAGAACATGTGCAAGAGTTGTTCTTACCTGCCTCTGTGGATTTAAGCCCAGTCCTATTGTCTCCGCCTGGCCTGCCTGGAGGCCAGGAGCCCTTCAGCTGCCCAGGTAGTCTCCCCTCAAGGGAATCAAAGGAGTGAGTCGGCTGATTGACTGCTGCCCATGTATACAACTGGTCGTGCTGGGGAAAGAAAACTCTTCATCAACTCTTTAGCCATGACAGTAAAACCTGGATCAGCACAAATACATTTAGTAGAATCAAAACTCATGTTGACGTTTCGATGTTTCAAAATCGATAAGTGTACATGGTAAAGCATCTTATAGGTATGGGAAAAAATTTTTTTAAAATATACTCGCAAATGCAAAGCATAAATGTGAACTGATATGAAAAGTGACATTTGAAAATGTGTAATAACATCCCACATCATGTCACAGTTAACTGGACGAAGCTGCTTTTGTGCCACTATGTCTCTTTGCTAAAGCATGGATGGGAAGAGGATCCATGTATTTCTTATAAGCACTAATGGCCAAGACAGAGATGGAAGCTGATGCCCCTGTGGTGGGCAGGCTGTGCCACACCACATCCACAGCTGTCAGCACAGTGGGAACAAAAGACAGAATTCACAACTGAATGATGACTTGACAGTTCATATTAAAACTCTGCTGTTGTTGTTTAAAATGCTAATAAAGTTTAAACACAAATGCACTATGATTGTGAATAAGCCTCTTTTAAGAACAGCTCACAACACAGTTAACCTAGACACAGATTTGGGGAAGAATGTGGGTCAGGGTTTGGCTACATACGTCGAACTTGGCCGCTGCTGTGGAGGTGATGTGGGCGGTGCTGCCCCCCAGCTGCTCTCTGAAGCAGTCAGTGAACGGCAGCAGGAGCCCCATGGCCAGGATCCTGGAGCAGAGCCGCTCAGCCTCTTCTGGCTCCTCCTGCTGCTGCTGCAAGAACAGCTTCTCCAGCAGAGTCCGGCCTAGTGATGGAAACAAGGCTGACGTGACTTGTACAAGTAAGAAGCTGGAAACCACAAGTACTTCATCAATAGCCAACTTGTTTGCATTTGATAAAGCAATTTGCTGAAATCCCAGAGGCCCAGGACACATTTTTATGTTTTTCTTTGATAAATCCCCACTGACTGAAGTAAGTTTCATTGTGAGGTCAACGTTTTACAATTTGTCTTTTCCTATTTGAATTAGTTCTTGAAATAGTATTGGGACAGATTGGGTCAGATGTACAGCACATGAAGGACAAATCCCAAACACAACATGCGTGACAATCTTCAAAAGGAGGGAAAAATTGATTGGAAAAAAATCTCTCATGAGGATTATATATACATCTAACCCTACCGTCACATCTACATTAGCTAAATGAAGCTTCCTGACCCTGAGAATGCTTGAAACAAATCTACAGACAACAATGACTGACTCAGGAATATACACTATATGACCAAGGAACTCATGGTAATGGTTATTGTTTGGGCCTAAAAAGCTGATCACAGACCGACTGTGAATTCTCACTTTTTCTCCCTCTCTGTCTCTCTCTCTCTCTCTCCCTCTCTGTCTCTCTCTCTCTCTCTCCCTCTCTGTCTCTCTCTCTCTCCTTCTCTCTCTCTCTCTGTCTCTCTCTCTCTCTCTGTCTCTCTCTCTCTCTCTCTGTCTCTCTCTCTCTCCCTCTCTCTCTCTCTCTGTCTCTCTCTCTCTCCTTCTCTCTCTCTCTCTCTGTCTCTCTCTCTCTCCTTCTCTGTCTCTCTCTGTCTCTCTCTCTCTCCTTCTCTGTCTCTCTCTCTCCTTCTCTCTCTCTCTCTGTCTCTCTCTCTCTCTCTTTCTCTCTCTCTCTCTCCTTCTCTCTCTCTCTCTCCTTCTCTCTCTCTCTCTCTCTCTCTCCTTCTCTCTCTCTCTTCTTTGCTCATTCACCAGACCTACTAAAAAAATACCGGATTTTTACTTTAAGTCTGCTCTCTGGCGCCAAAGCCTCAAAGTATATTTCTTAATTTTGAGTAAAACTACTTCCTGAGATCATTTCTTTCAATGTGAGCTGAGCCGAACCGTGGATGAAAGGTTGGTATACAGTAGTGGAAGAAAGGGAGAGGGAGTCTTGGAAAAAGTGATGGACAGCAGCTGCATGCAGAAGAAGCTGTCCATCACTGAAGGAGACAGCACGGAGTTATGTTAAAAAGAGGAGAGATGGGCTCTCTTCACCACCGTCTCTCTGCTCAGGAGAAAAGACATGATGCAGCCATAGTCGCCTGCACAGAGTGGATTAAAGAAAGAAGGAGGACATGAAAAAGAGAGATGAGCAGATGATCACTCTTCATCAGAGCCTTCACATAGAAAGAGAGGACAAGAGAACTGAGTCCATGAATGGACAGACTCCAGTGGGCTGAAGAGCATGAAAGAGAAGAGCCCCTTCCTGAAAAAGAGAAATAGATCAGCAAGGCCAACTTGTACTAATACTGGCATAGACACCTTTGCCTGACTGACACACAGTCTGAAACAGAGCCAGCTGACATGTGAGGATCTCCAGGGACAACTCCAAAAGCAGCTGGCAGAAAGAGAACAGAGCTTCAGGAAGGAACTGGTTCAGAGAGTCGAGAGCTTCAGGAGAGAGCTGGTCGAATGAGGAGAGTTTCAGAAGGAGCTCTTAGAGAACTCCGTCTTGAATCTTTCTACCTGCTCTGACAGAGAAAAAGAAAACATGAGACAGCAGCTCTCTGAGAGAGGAGCACTCAGACAGAGTGATAACATCCAGAGAGCAGCTGTCTGATCTCTGTCACCGCTGGGAGAGGAGAGCACAGCAGGGGGATGAAGACAAGATGCTGCTGGTCAAAGAAAAGACATGGACGAGGCCGAGAGAAAAGGGGGGCTGAAACATCTCACAGAGGAAAACACCACGCTTCAGGAACAATGCCTCAGCTCATGCTCTGCATTCTAACAACTTCTTCAGAAGACTTCACAGCTTTGGAAGTGGAGCTGGTATCTTCAAACATTAAAAAAACAGCCTCTGTCTGTTCAGTGCCACACAGCATCCAGACAAAGTTAGAAACTAGCTGGTGAACACAGTGGAGCAATTAGCAGCTAATCAGCTGGATTTTTTTCTCATGGGTTGATGAAGACCTCATATATGTATATGACATTTTAAAAAGTGCCTCTCCGTGTTAATGATGTGCTCACAATTTGTTTCCACTTCCCAAAGTAGCCGAAAAAATCAGCTGATATAGGTTTAAGCTTATGATGCAGATTCTGATGGAAATTCTTTATGGGCTGTCACTTTTTTGTCACTTCAGTAAACAATGGTGAAGCAGGTGAACCAGTACTTCTGTTCCTTTGATATCGTGGGTGGAGGGTTTTCATCCCCTCTCCCCACACTAATAATTTCCACACAGTCCCCACTGACTTCACTTTGAGCTTGGACTTGAACTCAGTTCACTTTGCTGCTACAAACTGTCTTGTTCTGTAACAGAAATCCAGCTGGGCTGATCCTTCATCCCTCGTCCAGTTCTGCAGAACCCAGCTTCTGATACAGCTTCTCATATACATGACATTTCAGTGAGTCCTCCAGTGAGTTAACAATGCCCTGCACTCCAATAACACTGTCAAAAAAGAATCAAAATTGAAAGAGCACAACCAGAGATATTGTCTGTATGATATAGTATGTTCTGCTCAAGCAGAGATGAGCAGCAGCTTGGTGACATCACTTCATATCCCTCTGGAGACAATATTAATGGTAATTTTATACAACTTGTTAGAGACATGTAGTGAAACTAATGGAATTAGGAACGTGTGTAGGAATGTCACTGACCTGCAGGTATACAGGCTTACTGTCAGCACAAGTTTCAACTACAGGAGATGATCAAACTGCAAAACCATTGAGATGGAACAGCTGAGTATCTCTACTTTAATACATCATACCAGAAGCTACAGATGCTTCGGATGACCATTGTCACTCTGTTTGTGTTGACCTCTAGCTGCTCACCTTGGGATTCACAAAGTAGGAGACATCAAGGTTTAAATGTGTACAATCTATTTTTTGTCTGAAGGGTCATTAATACATTAATTTAGTCTCTTGTTTTCTTCAATAATAATGATAATCATCCACTGAGCTGAATCAGAGGCTGCTCTGTACCAACCTGTGAAGACGTCCTGAAAGCCGCAGGTAGAAACTTGCCCACAGGAGGATCTTCTGGTGGCACAGATGGGCTGGCTGCCTCCTCCTCTGTAGCCCATGAGATATTCTCCTGAACCTCCAGAGTCTCCTCCGTCCTCCTCCCTGCTCCTCAGTCTCCTCTCCAGCTCCTCCGTCCAGTCGGCCGAGCGGCTCAGAGGCCCGGCCAGGCTTCGAGAGCGCTGCCTACAGGCTCTCTGACCCTCAGCCGTCGTCCTGTCCACATTCACATTTCCAGTTAGCTTCACTTTGACTTATTCATACAATTAAACAACATAGCACACATTATAACGATAAAGTAAAGATTAGACTAAACCAGTGTTCTTGCATTTTGTAGCCTACTCAATATTAATCCATAATGCACTACTACTTTTCAAAGGTTTTCAGATTTTCATTTTTGTATATTTCAGGCAGCCAATAGTTTCATTAATTTACACATTTATCAAAATCCTAAAGTAAGGTAAGCCATCTAAACATCATGTATATGTTATTTTAATGCTGTCAAAGGTAAATGAATATCAATATATATACTGATATTATACAATATAAATTGTGAATTTCCCCAATGTGGGACGAATAAAGGCTCATCTTATCTTATCTTATCTTATCTTATCTTATCACTTAATTATACAGCTGAAAGGGAGTGGATTAGGAAAGTCTGCACTGCATTTCACACAATGCCACTTCAACAACAACAAAAGCAGGCATCATGCAAAAAAAAACAACACTTCAATACAATATGGAGACTACTGAAAACAAATGATTGTCTGGCAGTGGAAAAGGTCAGAAAGTAGAAATCTGAAACACTGTGATTTGCTTTGGAGAAATGCCTGTAGAATATATTTAACATGACTGGCCTCATGGATATGTTCATGTGTTGCCTTTTTGTCATTCAGACAGGCAACTTTTACATTAATGCTCCTTCATTCAGACAGGACACAAATCTGTACACTCATTTTAAATCTTACTTTGCAGCTAAAGCATTACTCCTGAATGCTGACATTTTAACTGAGGCCTCTCAACTTTAGCCTCAGTCTTTTTTGTAACATTGCTCAAAGATGAGTTAACATAATATAACATGCAGTATATAGTCATCAAAAACATATTGAGACTTTGAATAACAGGGTTCTGATTTTCATAAAAACAGACAGACGGAATTTTCAGCAAAGTTAAAGAGCTAATATTATTTAGGCCTGATTAAATCTGCCAGCAACAGTAATAATTTCATTGAGCAAAACAGGCAGATGCTGACCAAAAATGTATGACTTTGACGTTGTCTATTTTGATGGTAAATCACTGGTGAAGAGGAACTTAGTGAATGATTTCTGGTTTATTCTGTTTTGGTTTTATTTTCATAGCTTTGGGTTTTATTTCTATCAGTTATTATAGCATTATGCTTACTAAGGTAATTGCTGAGATCTGGGAACACTGCAAAGGCATATTGTCTAAAGCCACTTTATTTGGAGGTAAACACATCTGAAGTGTTGATAACAATCCCTCAGTCTGCTGGACAACCTGACAGTAACGACAGCAGGTCAGAATTTAAGCAAGCATTTGATATGTGAACTGTGACGGAAGGTATAATTTTACCCTTTTACCACTTTGTCATCCAATTTTGACCTTTAACCTTGGGGTTTGTCTACACTTTTCAGATCTTCACAGTCCTCAAGCTCCCTGCTCTGTCAGAATTCCCTTCAGTAAAACCACATTCCCAATTAGCTTGATGCCCAAAATGATTAAAATAAGACTCCGTTATCATAAACTGGAATTATCATTTAATCATCTAATGAACTGAGTCCACTCTATCTGTAACCCTGATTAACATCACCTGATTATAGTTCAAACCAAATCCAGTTTTAGGCTAAAAAGAACAGTCTCATACCATCATGTATCAAACAAAACAGAGGTTTTAACATCATAATGAGCATGCTGCGACGCCACAGATACCTGTGGAGGTGATGGTGGGCTCTGCGTGGGGACAGGGGGCTGTGGGAGGGGGACAGTGCTGGGGAGTGTCCTGGGGAGCTGAGCTGTCTGGTGGTGGTTTTGATGTAGGAGGGGAAGATGGGAGGGTAGGGTTTCACCACGGGGCTCGAGGAGTTGGATGAGTGGGTGGACCTGAGGAGTCGTTTGGCCAACGTGGGGCTCTCCTGGGGGGGCAGTGGGGAGAAGCACACACTGCTCCTCCTGCACTGCTGGTTGGAGGGGGAGGCGCTGATGCTGGCTGTAGCAGAGTGGTTGGATTCAGACCCTGCACTCAGGCAGTCCTCCAGGGACTCAGCACTGGTACCCGAGCCCAGATGACCATTGCCCTCTTCGAACATGGTCCCTGAGCTCAGCCCTTCAGGGGGTTCAAGGATTTTGTTGTTGCTGTCTGCGGGTGGAGGACTGAGATCCACATCCACCTGGGCTTCTCTCTCCTCCTCCTGCCAGCGTTCACCTCCTGCTTCCTCCCCCTCCCCCTCCCCCTCTGAGGCTTTCTCATGACCATCGAGCTCCGGGAAGCTGTTAGAACTGGTTGTCATGGCGATCGGGCTGACTGCTAACCCCCCGGCAGTAGCCATGGTGATGGCTGTGTGAGGGGGCTGCTGCAGCCAAGCATGCTGGTCCTTTTTAAGTGTGGCAACACAAAGAGAGGCTTCTCTCTCCGTCTCATTTAGCTCCGGATGCTCCACCTCCTCCTCCTCCTTCTCCTCCCTCCTCTCATGCACCTCTGTGTATAGGGGGATGTGTAGTGTTGGTGGCTGGTCCATGTGCTCAGCAGAGCCAGAGAGAGTTCCCGTCTCTAAGAATGACAGGGCATCAGAGCCCAGTTCTAATTCAGGGGTCATGTCCAGCACCTCAGGAGGAGTTAATTTAACGACCCCGTTACTCTGCTTCCTCCTCCCCTCTCCTCCTCCCCAGCTCAAATCCTTTTCTCCACCTTTCTGTGCTTCCACAATTGAGTTTACTTCCCCATGCTGCTGTTGATGCTGGAGTCTTATTGCCAGCTGGATGTCTGCGAGCAGATCCTCGTGGTCAGCTGCTGAGTGGAAGCTGTAGATGTCTGTGTCCGAGCCCGAGCTCCCTCCCTTCTGCCCTCCATCCTCCGTGGGAGATGTTGCTGCTGTCGAGGCTTTCCGCTGCAGCTCCTGTTTCTGCTCTCCGCCATTTCCATCCTTTTTCCCTTGCTCCTGTTTCTTTTTCTTCTCAGGAAAAACAGCCTCGGTGTCAGACTGTCCAAGCTCGTCCGCAGACATTTCAGGTGTTTTTGTGCCGTCCACTTCATCATGCTGAGAAGCTAAAACGTCCTCCTTTGAGCCTGTCACTGACGAACACACGTCTCCTTTCCCTTTCAGGTTGCCCTTTCTTTTCCGGATAGAGAAAACAGAGGACTTGGACTCAGATTTGTTTTTCTTCTTTCCTGGTCCTGTGCCATGCATCCCCCCCCCTCCTCCTCCGCTGCTGCCTGCTCCTTTACCTCCATGCTTACCGAGTTTCTTTCCTCCCTTTTTTGTCACGTCCCCTCCTCCCTCTCTCCATCCTTCATCCAGTGAAGGGTAGCTTCCATTACCCGATGCTGCTGCAGCTTTCTTTTGCTTCGCCTCCTGGTTACCCATGTTGATGGAGAGTGTCCGATGTCTTCCTGCCTCTCCTCTCAAGTCATGTCTGGGAGAGCTCCTCCTGCCTGGGGGGAGCTTTTAGATTCCTGTGCCTGGGGAAGGTAGAAGCGTTTTAGCCTGATCTGTGGATGCAGGTCTGGTGGAGGAGGAGGAGCTGCTACTGATGCTGTCTTTTTTTCAGCTCTGTTGTGCAATGATCTTCCTCGTTGTTTTCCGGTGACGAAGGCTGGCGTGGCAGTGATGTTGACGCTGATGCAAGCGAGGGATACAGCTCCCTTTCCCCCCTCCCCTTTCTCTCTCTGTCTTAGCCCCCCACCCCCCTCCCTTCTCCATCTGCTGAAAGGAGTGACGCAGGCACTGCATGCTCACTGGAGGTCTGACAGGGAGGCAGACTGGGAGAGATGGAGAGCAACTGGGATGGGGACACAAAACCACGCCTGATGGCCTCCTGTACAGAGACCTGCCTACATTACCCATAGTGCAAGTGTGGGCTTGGCTCCAATAAAGGGACCTCTTGTGCAGTTCTCCATCACTGCAAGATACTGGTTCTGTTCATTTTCTGTTTAAATGTTAACACACACATAATACACATTATAAAAAAACATACATGAGACCCTTGTTCATTATAAAAATTAATCAAATGGCCTTTTCCATAATTTTTTTTGAGTATTTTATGGATTTCTTATCCATGTTGGCTCTTTTTCATGCTATGGTAGATCAGTTTAAGTTGGCTTTCAACCTTTCAATTTTAACTTCTCTCCATATTAAAAATGCATTATATGCCAAGGTTGCTTTTTTTCTTCACTAATGCTTGTTAACAGTTGCAACCTACAGGGAAATATTTTTAGCTGAGATGCAAGTGAACAGAAGGGTGACAGTTGTGTGAACAGCATTAAATAACTATAGTAGGACTTTTCATAGCCCATGCCCAATTTTCTTAAAGGGATTAAACAAAGTGCCACAATTGTGTGCAACTTTGTGTTGGTCTTTCACATAAAATTCCAATAAAATATATTTATTTGTAATTGTAACGTGACAAAATGTGGAAAAATGTAATGGGTATGAATACTTTTGCAAGCCACTGTAAGTAATTAACTGGTACTTGGTACGAACTTGGTATTTCAAACTAGATCTATATGTCTGATACAATGATATGCTGATACAATTCTTTGCTTCTGTATCATAAAATCAACCTGTGGTGAAATATTTTTTCTACAAAGCAGGTTTTGCACCATTTTGTAGAAAAAAAAAATCTATATTATTTTGAGTTACTGTTGTTAAGTACCGGTTTTAATCATTTTAAATACAATCAAAAACTATTCCTTCTGGAATTATGATGACGCACTGTGGTATATATGGCAGTATAGCAGCATCAGCTCTAGCCGTTAAACAAAGTCAGTGGTAGTTCAATCTTAAAGCCACCCGATGGTGCTATTGCACCACTGTTACAGTATCACATTAATTTACTGAGTTGCAATACTGGAACTCAATATGTCAGAATTTTTGTATTGTTAGAAATATTTTCAGTCATCATGGGTAAATGTGTTAAAATATGCAAAATATATACATTTAACTTTATTGCTCTTCACCTTGTATATACAGTACTTGTGGACATTAAAGCAAAAACTGAACATTTTTTGAGCAATGAGTTCATTGCTTAAAGGTGCCCTGTGAAGTTTTGTACAAAAGCAGTATTTGCGTTCAGTGTTACTCACCAAAACCTTTTCTTCCACATAAAAAAAAATCGCAAAGCTGATTTTTAAGCATGTAAAAAAATTTTTTGTTGCATCCATGTTAACTAATTAGCAATAGCTACTGTCTTTGTTGGCCCATTGCAGCATGTCTTGGTATGTTACTGTTACCTGCAAGTAACACACACACACACATTATTGGACACACAGAGGGAGGGGGTTTCATGGGTCTGTGGAAAAGTGTATAGTTTTTACTCGTTTACTCCGATCACTCACCCTGAAAACAGCTGGCACAGAACAATTCCTGTTTATAATTACTTTTTAATGTTAAGTCATAGTCAATTCACAGTTGACCATCATAAGGTACAATCCACAATACTATGTCCCTTTTGTAAACCACACCATAAGTCCAACAGTGTTTTGAGCATGCAATCAATTCACACAGGAAAATAACAAAATGTATTCATAAAGAGATCACCATGCAGACCTCATCACAGCATTTCTGGATGTGCTGTCTATGGACACCACAACAGAGAATGAAAATTAACAAAAACTAGTAATTGCTGGACAATATTTTAATTGCTATTTCTGATTATTTCAAGATGAAATTGGCAGCAGTGTTTCAAGAAGCTTTCCAAGCAGACTGAAGTCCGCACGCATCATTTCATGTTAACTGCATTATGTCTTGTATTCTAACTGGCAGAACTGAGCACTGTCAAGTTTAGTTGTACCCAGGTAAGACCCCTACAGTGTGATATACTATAAATTGGAATTAGATAATGTGTCAAAGTTTTTGTCCCCTTCCACTGGCAAGTTATGATGCATATTTTGTCCATAGTCACACTGCTGTCGCACAGAACTGGCATAGCTGAGTGATGCTGTTACATTATTTCACAAAGTGTTGTGTTTTTTCAGTTGACAAAATATTGCTGTATTCAAATAATACATTGCTGAATAATGATCATTTAATATTGATCACCTGTTTTAACCAAAATATCAAAAGCAATCTATTGTGCCCTCATCTATTACTGAATATGGTTATTCTATTTCAAGTGTCAACAACACATTGGAGGTCACAACAGAGTACTGCAAACAGATTCTATAAAATCTCTAAACTATAAACTTAGAGTATATTCAAAGTGTAACAGTGTATTTAGAGTGTTTTTATGTGATAGACACTTGCAGTCTAAAACCAAAACCAATGAACCCCATTTATATCAGTGAGGGTTGAAATATTAGAAACGCCTCTTAGAACACAACACAATTCAACAGAGACACAAACCACGGCTTCCAAAATGACCAAAAAGATGGATGGACACCTCTCTAAGATAGCTTCAACAAAATAAGTTGGCAAGTGACTGTACACCAGAGCTGATAACCATTTATAACAAAGCAACGTTTCACTAGATAGTAAACTGGCTAACAAATCTTTCATTAGCATTATAAATAGATAAGTAATGCTTTTTTTTTTTTAAGGGATTCTTGGCCCACAAGGAACTGTGTTTTTAGACGTCATTCTTCATTTATTCATTTATTTTCACTGAATGCAGAAGTATAAACACCCTACTAAAATATTCAAAATAAAAAAGGCACAATGAAAACCATAAGCACAGTATAAGAAAAGGCTCTTACATCCTCCATCACAGGTTCACGTCCTTTACTGCACCAAACTAATATTGGATTATTATTATTATTAGAGAAGAAAGTAATGAAATTCACGTCTGTTTGTATTTGTATCTGAAAAGTCTAAATGTAAAGCCCTGGTTGTTGCTTCTCAAGGCTGCATTTATTCATAATACCCCACAATTCAAAATTTTTAGAATGAAAAACACACAATGAAAAATATGAAGGTGGTGCCAGGCCACCTCAGACCACAGACTCCTTCAAATCAATGTATTGGTAAAAATTTTATGCCAAATTTTGAAATCAGATTGCAAGGTTTTTTTTGTAGTTGACAAATTGACATGATGCTGGCACCTGCACTGAGCCCATGGATAAATCCAAATGGTTTCTCAGCTGGGGTAGCTGGCAGGAATCTGCTTAGTATATTCGAAGTTAGTGCTTAGTATATTATTTGAAGTAGATTTCAGTAGTTGTCCAGTAAATTTTGATAACTGTTTGCGCAAGTGTATATTGTGGGCTGAAAGTAAGGTTCATGAACCCACCAAAAACACCCTGTGGGGACCATAGCAAACATCATGAAAATCCAGGGATTAGTTTCTGAGCTATAGTGTCACTGGCCAAACTGGCAATGTGAAAAAATGAGCTGAAGGGGTCACCAACTTATTAGCAATTAGCATGAACAGTCATTCCAAATGGCCAGACTAACAGGCCAGCCTGCAATCCCTCTGCTAGCTTGGCAAAACTTCCTGTAAGGCTAGAATTAGTTTTGGTTAGCAAATTCTTTTCAGGAGCTTTTCCCTCTAATTTCAGATTTGTCTGCTGTATTCCAACTCTGAACACAGAGCAGGAAATGTATCATGCAACACACATTCGTCCAATAATTTGCCATTCTACATTGGGTCCTTTTTCTTGAAAGCCACAGCCTTCCTCTGCTGGAAATTAGGCTTGTTCTTCTTTTGATTCCACTGGCACATCAAAATATCCCTGAAAGTTGTCCGGAAGGTCTTGTTGCACAGGGCATAGCACATGGGGTTGACTGTGCTGTTAACATAACACAACCAGTAGCCCAGTGCCCACAGAGTCTCTGGAATACAGTCCTGACAGAAGGTGTTGACCAACACCATGATGTTGTATGGTAACCACGTCGTAATAAAGGCAAACAGGATGGCACTGAGCGTCCGTGCTGCTTTCTTCTCATTGGCCTTTTTTTCATTCTTGCGCTTGTTGATTTCTGTCTTGGCCTTAGAGGCAAAGCGTTTGGCCATCGCTGCATCTTTCATGGTGATGGCTGCAGGTGATTGATCAGCAGGTGAGGAGTTCGATGATGATGCGTGTTTATCCTTGTTTTTCTTCGCCTTTCTAGATTTCTTTCCATCTAGATAGATAGATAGATAGATAAATAGATAGATGTTATGTATATTTGTATTATTTATATATATATCATGCAAGCAAGACCACTTAGTAGGGTTACTCTATGTCTAACCTGTTGGAGGCCTTGATGGGCCTGCACCGTCAGCTTCCTCCTCTGAGCCTGACTGGTTCCCAGAGGCACCAACTTCATTGTTGTTAAAACTGTCACAGCTGCTCTGTTCTGCCTCACCCACTGTAGTTGCCGTTGTGTTGACAGACCTCTTGGATGCATGCCGACCTGGCAACAGTGATGAGAACTGGAAACAGAACGCACCACAACTGCCTCTGCTTCTTATTCCACCTGCAACGCTGGCATCGTCCTTATTGTTCTTCTCTGAAGCCGCCTGATTCAGTTCACAGCTGCTGCAGCTTTGAGAGCTCATTTGGCGTAGCATGGCTGACGAATCCTTCTGGCTGTTAGTCGCACCTTCTCCACCAGCTTTTACACTAGCACTCCCTTGATTCGAAGCCTGGCTTGGGCGGTTGCCTGACCCAGATCCCTTGAGACCTTGAACATCTTTAGCACGCTTCTCTGTCTCCTGATAGATCTTCCAAAACAGGAATGCCATAATAGTTACTGGCAAGTAGAATGCAGCAATAGCAGTGCAGAATGTAATGATGGGCTCGGACAGGAACTGGATGTAGCACTCATTCGGCTGAACTGTCCGCTCACCCACAATATACTGCCAGAACAAGATGGCAGGGGCCCAGAGAATGAAAGAGATGGACCAGGCTAATCCGATCATGGTCATGGCCCGCTTGGTTGTACGTTTGGCCCGGTAGGTCAAAGGTCTGGTCACAGAGAAATACCTAAGAGGCACAGAAATAAAGTGGGCAACACAAACAAGGTCAATGTAGTGCATTACTGTCAATATTGCCTGTTTAATAGTACCACTAACCATCTTTATATCACATGGAAATGTATGATTTTTGTGATTTGCATACTCACAGCCATTCAATGTTTAAACACAGTGCATTAATCAGAAAATGTATCACTAAATAATGGGAATAAAATCTTCTTACATTGTCCAACTAATCCTCTACTATATCTCAGCATCTGTATGTGTCCTTTTTTGCTGTATCAAATACGATTTTTAATTAGGATATTATCAACAATAAATAATGGTGGTTTCAAAGTGCCTCATTGTAATTACATGTGTCAACAAAAAAATACAATAAATGATGTTGTGCTACCTGTCGAAGCTGATGACAAGCAGGTTCATGACTGAGGCGTTGCTGGCCACGTAGTCTATCGCAAGCCACAAGTCGCAGACCACTGGCCCCAGAGCCCACTGGTCCATGATGATGTAGGTGGTATACAGGTTCATTGACAGTGTGCCAATGGTCAGGTCAGCAAAGGCCAGGCTGAGCAGGTAGTAGTTGTTCACTGTCTTCAGCGCCTTATTGATCTTGAACGACACCAACACTAGTATGTTGCCAACAACAGTCATAAGTGAAAGTGATCCAGTAAGGAAGACAATTATGATGACCTGAAGATAAAGAGGTAAAAAGAGAGACAACCAAAAAGTGGATAAATGCATTACATTCTGGAAGATTCTGTCACTGATTTTCTTAGAATGACTCAAAATATCTTCTGTGAACGTACTGGTATGTGTCATGTCCAAAAGGTTATGTTAAGTTAGATTTTGTTATGTCTTGTCTCGTCCTTCCTGTTTTATTTTGAAAATCTAACTTTCCCTCTCGTTTCAGATTACTTGCCCTTCCTTGTGTTTCCCACCAGTGTGATTGTCTGCCCCACCCTGATAGTTTCCACCTGTTCCCCATTTCCTCATGTGTATATATAGTCTGCGTCTCCCTTTGTCTTGTGCCAGTTTGTCGTGTCTCTGTACCAGCATCCTACGCCTCCCATGTCTTGCTTTGCTCCTCGTCTTGTTAAGTATTGTTTTGCTACTTTGTCTACTTTGTTAGCATTTGATATCTTGTGGGTTTTTCCTCGTTTGAGTGATTTTTTTGTTAATATTTTTCATTGCCTCAGTCTTTTTCCTCGTCAGAGTGATTTTCAGTTGGTACTTACCCTTTACCTCAGTGTTTTTCCTCATTAGAGTGATTTTGTGTTGCAACGTTTTCATTAAAGACTTTTATTTTGAACTTTCTGTGTCTGAGTCGTGTGCTTGGGTTCAGTCCTTGCCTGGGTCTTGTCAGTATGGGCATTTCTGACCTAGTGACTATGAAGTATTAACTTCATGATTTAAACCATGTCAGAGCACAAAAACTGATGCTTTACTTCTACTAAGTTATACTGTCTGTGCCATGGACAATTAGCAACATTCTGCTGCAGCATTCTATCATTTTTAAAACTATCCTTTTAAGGTTTCAATGAACATGACATTCAGTGATTTTATGACTACCTGTCTGAAAAAGCTCAGGTAGTCTCAAATGAATAGTTGTTAAATTAACTATAGGGTCTTTTCTGGGTGATCCTCTCTTCACTATTTAAAAAAATAATAAAGAGTAAGTCTATTATCTCCAAAAGTTATTGGCAACAAACTAAACATAACATTTTTATGCCAATCTATAGTCAGCTTTTGATGATTGTCTGTCTCTTATTAAGCATAAGCTTGTTTTAATGAAAATGGATGGATAGAAGCCTAAAATTAAACCAGAATTACTGATATGTCAGAGAAAGAATCAAACCATTAATTAATCTAGACAAGTCTCATAGCTTTCCATACAGGCACAGTTTATCTTGGAAGACCAACTATTTGCAGCCAGTTCAAATGAGCCATGAATTCCCTGGAGGCTTGGAAAAGCCATGTGAAGAGCACAGCTGATTGTTTGTCTGGCCACACAGCCAGGCCACAAAACCACCCTGCAGGCTCTGTTCTGGAGTGCCTTCAGTCTGCAGTGTACACATGTCTCATGTCCGCTTATTTAGCCACCATCATGTTAGATCTGCTGCTGATGGCTGTCTGGTCATTCCCAGAGTCTGACTGGGGACTAAAGACAGCCAGGCTTGAATTCTATTTTATTTATATATTTTTTTGTTTGTTTGTTTTATTTTTCTTTGTGAACCACTTTGTATCATTGTGAAGAATAGTACCTTAATATTGTTAATCATTATTATGAGGTGGCAAAGAGAGTAGTAGTAAGCCATATGAAGTATCAGTTACCAACATCTATACATGTCCATTAACTGAAGTTTGTTGATTCAAAATTACAGTGTCACCAAAGCACTAAAACAGATGCAATGAGAAAAAGGTAAAAAGTAGAACTGGTATGTTTTAGAATATTACAGGTGGTTGTTACCTGCCAGATTGTATGTCCTCCTAATGGGTCAAAGTCCTCCACTGGCAGCATTAATGTCCTGTTAACTGGTGAGTCAGTGAAGTTTCCTCCTTGCCTTGAGACATTATGCTGCTCCAACCCACCAACACTGTCAGACAATATGGTCAACTCCTGGTAAGTGCCACCTGAAGATATGGAGAAACAGGGTTTTTTTTTTTTTTTTTTTTAAAGTCACAATGAAAGGCACCACATCACAGATCTGGTCTACACATTTTTTTGTCAGCAGATTTAAAGAGCTCTATATCTGTATTATCTCAGCATACTGACTAAAATCATTATGAGCATTTCAAGTCCATTTTAGTCTTTAATCATTTTTATTTCATTTATATCATTTTATTTATACCATTTCATTTATTACCTCTTATTTGTTTATTATTGATTGTATTAACATCTTACTACTTATTTGTTTTACACAAAACTTCATAATGTCAGCAATACTAATAGTTGTTATAAAGATATGAAGTGTTGTGGACAGTACCGAAGATGGCAGGTTCGGCTATGATGGTGGCATCAGGCTGGTCTCTTATACCAGGAGAGCTGTTACTAAGGAAGTGGAGGGAATCAGAGCTGGAAGTCAGATTCATGATGACCGACGGACATCTGGAAGAAGAGAGGAGAAAACAGATTTTCAGATGTAAAAATGAATTAAGGGATTCTTATCTTGGGCAAAAAGTAGAGTTATTTAAGTCAAAGATGAAGTTATTTCAATCATCCTCTGATTGATTGACAGCAGTTTTGAGAAGAGCACATGTAACCATCACTAGGCAGATTGTGTTGAACTGGACCAAAAGCCATGGTAATCACAGGTTATGTTAAATGCTAATGGCAGGTCAGTATGGAAATTGATATCATGAGTTGTTGTTACCAGCAAGCTACAACAATTTGTTCTTATCATCTGTCTAGGAATTTCTTAAAAACATATGAGATACGATGGATTTGTTGTTTTGATTGTTGTTCATCAAATAAACCTATTTAATGTTCACAAGGCTTTGTCACTACATGTCATCACACCACCTCATAAAGAAATGTGGTCCCCCCCCAAAAAATAGAACAAAGACAGTGGTTTTAATAAAACACAATTTACCATTTCAAGGAATTGCAACTCAAATGGTGGCACATGTCCTTAGTTACTGCACCTACCACCAACTCCTGCCATAGAAGCCCCACTTATACCTCAGCTGCATTCTCAGTATCAGAGGAACAAATGAGAGTGACCATCACGATGAGACTGGTGTGTGTATATGCACAACAGGTAAAAGACAGCAGAAACAAGCATGAAGAACAGTCCATAAGAAAACAGTGTGTGGGTCAAAGCCAACGAAAAGAAAGAACATGAGGTCAGTGTCAGCATCAAGGTCAAATACTGAATCTAAGATGCAAACAAAAACCATCTAAATTTGAATGGAACAGACCTGATGTAAGAAAAAATACAGCTGCAATGATCCGGTCCAAGCTTACCGCCAGCCTTTGGACTAACACAGTACCAATGTGGACTGCCACGTTGTTGGAAGAAGGAATGAACCACCTCAGTATTTGCACCGTGGACTGTTTTGTCCCCAGACAACGTGACTCACTGACTGTGTCGGTGGAGACAAGTTGATGCCCTGACATCACAGCAGCAAAACTGGGCTATTTTTGTCTGTTTAAAGTTAAAACGGTCAAAATATTGGGGCTAAAATCTTGAAAAAAAATCACACATCATTCTGCTAGTTATGTGTGGCAAACATTTGGAAATAGGAATAGAAAATGTTATGCATAGAGAACTAATTGTCACTGTGGACTCGTTTGACATATATGAACACCATAAGAAACATCCAACATCCAAAGAATGCCTGTGTAAATGTTGTTTGAATGAAGAGAAATGGATGTTCATTGATTTTGGATATTGTGAAAAATACAGTGCCAGACCTCTGAAATGACCATAGACTGCAATGAGTTCAAATCAAATTCAGTTCTCTAAAGTGAAATTTAAACGATGTTTGGAGTCTTCTCTGCCTCCTGCCCCTGCTGCTGTCCACTCATCCTCAACCCCATCACCTCAGACATCATCATCAGCCCACCGTCTGACCAAGCCTGTCAGAGGAGACTGGATCACAAGTAAAGTCCAAAGAAAATCTACTCAGTGCTTTTGCTCTCCAGGCACTAATAAGATATTCCTAAGATATTCCTTTATTAGTCCCACAATGGGGAAATTTGCAATGTGCCTGGTATTATTAAAAAATGCACCTTCCTCCTTGTCAAATATCCCATCCACACAACTTTAAAATCCATGTTGGTTGCAACAGCAAAATTATAGAGAAGGCAGTTTTAATCACCAAGAAAATCTGGGTTGTTTGTTCTGGAATTTCAGAATGTCTGAAATAAATGCATGCTCACCGAGAAATAACTGATTCTGTGCACTAACAGTGAGGACTATAACTTGACATTGTAAATTAAAAACAGTGACACAAAGGAAATTCATTAACAGGAGATTTTTTTTTTACTGCAGTATTATTGTAGTTACTGTGCGCTCCTGCAGTGGAACTGTTGAAATAGATACAGTAGGGAGTAAGCTCAACACATCTCTGCTTTAACCCTTTATATAGGGCACTAATTGAGATACTTTGAAATTAAAAAATTAACCTTACAGTGTTATTGGCGAACATAAAAAAAAAACTTTATTTCTGTTGTAAATTTTTTTTTGTTGTTGCAATTTTTCACTTTTGTAAATGGTGTGGAAATTACCAAAAATAGTCACTTGCCCTATAAAGGGTTAACTGGTCTTCTCTTTCTGATATATCAGGAAAAATTACAGCACTCACATCACTCATTCAGGATACAAAATAATCATACTGTGCTGTTATAGTACAGGGCAGGCTGTGCCATTTTAATTAAGGATGCTGCAGATGTTGCTACTGGTAACACTGGCAAACAAGCCCACATCATTTATCTGAAAGATTATTCTTACTATATTTATAACTTTTGCCCTGGACATATGGTTCTGTGAATCAGAAAGTTTTTTCCAGGAGTCACCTGGACATGCCACGAGGAAAACAATACAGAAGACTGATTATACCTGTGAACGTTTTTATTTAACTTTATTTAACAACTCTCAGTACATTTCACTGCATACATTCCAACCCCCTAATGGGTCAACAGTGAACAATTTCCTCACACTATTTTCAAAACTTGGACCTGATCGGTGACCCATTTGGATGATCATCTCTTCTCCGAGCATTTCCATAAGTTGACAATCACATGTTTATGTCACTGCCAGAATTTCTTATTGATGTCAGAAGAAGCTGGTTTTTGATGTCCAGTCTGTCTCCTCTGGGGACAAAATCTGCCCTGCTGTACTGACTCATCTTTTGCAAGCTGCTGAGGCAACGGTGTGTTTACCTTTAGAGACAAATCGCACACTGCAGGGACTGTCTTACATCCATGGGTAGGAGCTGTCCTGGCCAAGTATCCATCGAGCTGTCGAGCGCTCTTGCTTCATGACAGTGACGTGGTCGTGCTCCTCTCTTCATTTGTTACCTGAGAGCTGCCTTGGCTCCTTTTCCAAGTGGTTCTTGATGTTGTCCAGGCCTATACACAACAATTGCCATTAATACCAAACAGAGGAAACATAATTCATCTAACTACTGCAATAAGAAACATGAATGATACTGACACTACAATGCAGTATCTGTCTCTGTAACCAAATATGATCATGATGGGTAGTGACTCTAAATGTGCTGCTCAGTGACATAAGAAAACAGATTTATTTTTTCAATCAAATGTAAGATTATATTATGATCAGGAACTGTTCTTGCAAGGTTTCATTCTTACCCAGTTTCAGCATGTCTTCATTGCTCATCCAGCATGTGAAACAAGCAGTTCTGAGTCGGTGCTGCATGGGTCCAAACCACTGTTGCAATCCGCCTTGAAGGGCACGGATCAGTGGCTGGCAGAACATTGGCCTGTCTGCATTACATTAAGTGCCTTGGAGATATAGCAACATATTCAGTCACTAAAGCCAGCTTAGCACTATTGAACCTGTTACATAGTCAAAGAGATACACAAATCAATTATTTCACATATTCATATAATCGAGTACTGACTCTTTACTAAATGATTAAATTTCGATTACATACAACTGTACCAAACAATTCATGTAAGGAGTCTTGATTCTATTATCTAGCTAGAAACCACCAACCCCACGAACCTGACAAATGACTTGATTTTTTTTTTTTTTTTTTTTTACATTTATGCATGATATTGTGTTTGCCAGAATGCAATATTTAAAACTTATAATGTTTGAAAACGTATGACAAGAGCTTTAGAAAAATAAAACTGTTTTGTTTTTATTACTGAATAGTGTCTGTTGGTTAAATTTTCCAAGCATTGTTAACAGCCCTAATATCAATAATGGTTATATATCAGTCATTGAAAAAAATCTAAACCTAAATGTAAGATAATGTGCCACTTACATGGGGGCTTTAAGTCCAATCAAAGTCACTCTGATGGCCCCTTTTCCTTTGTTTCAGATGATCTTCAGTATTTGTTCCACGGCCAGAAACATCAAGTTCCACCTGGTGTCATTACAGCAGATGAAGCTTGCACTCCAGTGCCCAGCATGTTGCAAACATTGCATGTGAAACTTTCACAGTGGTCTCATTTGAATTTGGTTTTGTGGCATCCACAGCTGAGATCAGGTGAGCTTAGCAGTTGATATTCTGAACAATCATCTTCATCCAAAAGATGCTACCACTGCAGCCTCTACCTCCACTCCCAGGACTTTATCTCTCTTATTGTCATTCATCTTCACTGCATTCTCACTTTCAGCTGAACTCCCTTCTCTAGATGTGTCCATACTGATGTTGTCAACCCAGAAGGCCTTGATGAACTGAAACCATTGTCAGTGGTGGTTCTTACAGTTTTCTGTGTGTATGTAGGTTTATCATTTAGGACACCAATATATCAAATGTGTAGGATCTTCTTAGCTGTCTTCAGTCAAAAGCTATTAAATATCTTTCGCGCATATGTCAGGATCTGATGTGCAGTCACTGCTGGAATGCAGCTCAAAGACAGGGTCAGATATGTTGTATCATGCAACCTGTAGTTGGCAGGTTGTCCTTACTTTTACATGCTTAATGTTTTGGTGCTCAATATTTTCTCTGACTCCAGACAATCAACCAAGAAAGCAGCGTGCACCTCAATGGTGCTGGACGAAGTTCCAACAGGGTCCATCCTAGACTTCCATTGCATTGCTGATTCTGGCATAGATTAGCATAGCCTGTAAAGAATAGATGACATTACTAATACAGGCTGTACTAATTAAAGCCAGAACCATCATATCTCCTCAGAACGTGTCTTCAGTCCGTGCCTTTAGGTCTGATGTTGGAGAAGAGAAAGCTTTCAAACAAAGCATACCTTTGGCTGAGGGTCTACATTCCTACACACATAAATAAAACACACATTAAACAATATGGAACTCCAAAATGTTCTATGAAACAAATAAATAATAAATTATGAAATAAATGAATTTGAAATGAAAAAATGTGTAAAATACCTACATTAACCAACAAATTGTGAAATTTTTAAAAATGTGAAACTCAACAACTATTATGAAATGTTATTCATCTTCATAATAATCATTTCTTGGATACCATTTACTAAATCAGTACCTTCTGAAATATGAGGGAAAACAATTGGTCCATCATCTTAAAGGTCCCCTTTTTCAATTGTATCTCAAAACAATACCCACATTACATTAAAAGAGTTATTAGTGACTGTACTCCCGTCCATACTGGCAATGAAGAGATCCCTTCCTATAGCAGTTTCAATGTATGATGTGGTTCAGTACTTGTCATTGGGCACGCTCATTCCCTGACATAAAGTATGACCTTTGAATAGAAGGCTGGCTGGCAGTAGATTCTACAGGCTTACCTACGGTCGGCATCAGTGGTGAGCGAGTGTAGAACAACCAGCCCAGATGGCGTCAGCAGACAGTTCTTGGCCAAGTGTTTGTTGGCCCAAAATGTAACAAAGCTGAAAATAGTAGACTTCCACTTCTTATGCTGCACAATTCTACAATTTAATTTAGCAGACACTTTTATCCAAAGCGACATACACAGTTACATTCACATACCAATAGAACAGTCATCAGGTTCAGTATCTTGCCCAAACTTTACTCTGCCTCCCAAGCTTCAGCTGCCCACAGCTGCTAGACAAGAGATTCCATCATCATCTTCACAGTCTTTCTCAACCTCAAACTCCAGTACCATGCCACTAAAACCACCTGAACATGAATGTCTCACTCAATGTAGGGCTTGAATGAAAAATATTAAATTCAATTGAATCAAATATATTCACATTACCCTTCTTGGGCCCCACACACTCAATACATGGGGCAGGCATGACAACTTTGGCAGAAAGAAACCACATCCTGATGTGGTATTGGCCAGTAGACATTATGCATTATCTTCTCCTGGTATTGTGCAATCCAAGGTGACCAGCCACAGCAGTTTCATAAGCCAAGCACAACACATCTGCCTGCCTACACCCTTGGGGTATCACAATCCGAAGCCACTGTGGTCCAATGCTCATTTGCAGAATGTCCTCCATTTATTCAAAAAACTCAATTCTAAAAAAAATAGAACCTGCCACTTCCTGCTTCCAGCTACCAGGATCCTGCTCCAGTTCACAAATAATAATAATCAAAAAACTAACACAAAAAACTAATTTGCTGTCTCCAAATCAGAACATTTGGCAAAGAAGGTGTCCGGTAAATGAATGAGAAAAAGCTTCCTGGACACTGGGTTTCAAGCTGGTGCTTTATGGACTTTGATCATGTCACTACATGCTGTGGACACCACAGGGTGTTTCTGTTCCACTGCATATATTTCAGGCACCCCACAGGCCTCACTATTGGGGATTTACAAACTTGTGTTTCATCCAAATCTTTACCTAACACTAAATCAATTCCTTCCACAGGCAAAGAAGTAACAATGATTACTGCTACAGGCCCATTTACAATGTTATATTTCAAGGAAAAGTCTATGCAAAGAAGTGCCACAAAAAAACCTCCCACACCTATCACACATTTTCAAGACAGTTGCAGGTGGTAGGCTTACAATGCCCTGAACCAGAAACCAGTGAGTGGCACCGGGGTCCCTCTATATGGTTATGGGGCCATTTTCCTGGTGAAGGTTATGGCCATTCTGTATCCAGCCACAAAAGAAGGACCTGTCAAAGCTGCTTCCTGCTGCCATACATTATCTAGGTAGGCCCCACTTGCTTACGATGAGCTATCTAAACTTTAGTCTATCAGCGTCAGGAACAACCAGCAACGAGAACTTTCCTCTGGCTCTAAAAGCATGTTCTGAAGAATCAGTGTCCACTTATCCACTGAGCAATCCAAACCTTACATGACATGCTCCAATATAATCTCTGCCAGTTTGACCTGAAGCTCCTGCTCCCTTACTTTAACTTGGCATGCTCTCTCCCTTTTCTTGTTGTTCCACTTCAGGATCTGGCAACTGTAAAAGTTCAATGAGGACAGCAACAGATATGGACCAATGTCAACTTCAAAGAAATGAGCCACTGAAAACAACATTCATAAATTTGCACGTCACTACAAGTCAGTTCAACAAAATTAATCTACTCGAAAAGTAGATGAAGAAGTAAGCCATTCCGATGTGAACTACTACACCAGAAGTCAACACATGTAACAAGTTGCCATACACACTCACCTATAAGCTTTTCAAAATCAGCCATGAGCCACAAGCAACAAAACCGGGTCGATATCCAGCTCTCCATCAGTGCAAAGATGCTTTGTGAACATCAGGTGAAATGTGTGAGACAGGTGGGTTTCTTCCTTTTTCATATAAAATTCCCTCTGGTCTTGCTATCCCTCCATTGCAACTGAGCAAAACACACAACAACCATATTGTACCAGAGGCAATGCTTTTGATCTGTGATTCCCATTCATTCAGCAGCTAGAGTTTGTCATGTGTCTATCAACATGACCAAAAGGTCCTGTTTTCTTTGTTTGTATTATTTTCCATGACGGATCCCCACGTCCTGCCTGGGAGTGCATCTTGTCTTTGTGATTGTCTCGTCCACCCTGATTGGTTTCACCTGTCCTAGAGTATTTATTCTCTCTGTTCTTGTTTTGTTTTTTAATCCCTGCCTGTCTTTTCACCTTGCCATTGCTTTGCCCTGTTTGGATTTGTTTGTCTGATCTCCTGCCTCTCCAGTAAAGATTCCAGTAAAGATCTAGATTTATGGCAAACCTGAGCTGTCTCATGCTATTGAGTCCTCCTGGTTACTAGTTGTTACAGTGTTGATGGAACAATGTAAAACAATGCAAGGACAACTACAAGAAGAACTTATATACATCTCTGCATCTTTCACTACAAAAAAAATCCAAGCAACTTTGTTTTCATATGGCAAGAAAATGGATATTTATAAAGGAGTGTACATTTCAGCCAGGAATTAATACAAACAACTTAAATCTTGTCTTACATCTTAGCTTCAGTACCTGTCCATATCACAAACCAGTTCAATTAAAAGTCCTCACAGAAAATATTCAGGCTACGTGTCCTCGTCTTTTTCTCATGTTCTTCCAGAAATAAAAAGAATTCATCCTGTCTGTTGCTACTGATTTCATTTAGTCAGCTGGTGATATGGGGAGCTGATTATACGATCAGCCAAACGTGTTTCACTGTATAATTTATCCATGCAATGTTTTCAATTACAAACCAAATATCAGCCTAAAATTGTGCCTCAGCATCTTTAATACAAAAAGCTGAGAAACCTATAGGCCCCCTGTCAGATCCTGCTGGTTTCTTCTTGGTATCTTATTGGTATATCAAGCGAAATTTTTGATTTAGTTTTCATTCATGCAAATGTAAAGATGTAAGAGGATCAAGAGTTTAATGTGTTTTCCTATTTAGTTATGTATGTTAAAAGTCTTGATTCTCGTTTCTGTCTGTGTGACCATGTGTGCCCCTACAGCCAAGTGAGTCTGTAATGAAATGCACTTACCAGTCCAGTCTGGTTCCTAGTATCCAATATAATATCCTGCTGGGAAACTGAGCTCTACTCTTGCAGCATACTTCTCTCTGCTTGGACTCAGTTGGTGTGTGACTGGAACCTCCAGCTCCGCCTTTGACAACTGCTCTGTTACTGTGTACCAGAGGAAGGGGGAACCTCTCAGATCTGGGCTGTTACAGGACAGCGGGGGGGAAGAGGGGGGAGCCTGAGTGGCCTGTGATAACAGCTATCCACAAATCTGAGACTATATTGAAAATGGCAATTTTTTTTTCATGTAAGAACAAATAATCAAATAAGAGTTTGATGCAGAAACATTTATAAACACAAGTTAGGACATGCACAATAAAGAAAAACATACTTCAGATTCTGCATTATTTCTGGGTCAGTACTCAAATTCAAGCAAATTTGTGGCATTAACCAACTGAATCCCTTTGTAGACCAATTAAATTCATTTGTACAAAAGGTCCTATGCACAGTCTGCTTTAGATGCTTTGCTTCTGAAATGCAGTGGATATTTGAACTGAGAAATCAGAATAAACAACAGAGAGGTCTGATGAACTGCAAAATCCAAGGGGTTCAGGGTTCTGATTGGATAATGAGATATAGGACTCCAGTATCAAGAGTGAATACGTGACATCACCATTTTCTGAGTTATTCCACTCAAATGTCACCTAAAACTATACATGTATTTCAAAGTTCTGTGACAGGATGAGCCAGTGGTGAGTCTGACAGACGTGGGGTTTGGGGACAGTGGGCAGTGTATGCATGTCTATGTCAGTGTAGCAGTGGACAGTGATTACGATCCCAAACAGTGACAGCGCTATCAATGTTCACAGATCATGTCTTTGGGTTCTGTGAGTGCGTTGTCCTGAAGTACACAGCAGTCTGTAGCACTGCAGTTCACTTGGTAAATAAAATGTCCTGCACTTTAAAGTAATATAGTCACGTCTCTGGAACAGGATTACCCTAGTGTTGGTAAACCAGAGGTAAGTTCAGGAGCAACTTGGTGATGTCAAGTGTAACTTTCTGATTAACCCATACTACGAAAGGTGGATAGGTTCAACCCAAGGTATTTATACTGCATCTCTGAACTGCTCCAAGCAGCTTATCTTTATGGTTAATTGGAGGGTATCCTGTATAAGCACTGCCCCTCTGCCCACAGTCTCTGCCACCACAATTGAAAGAGTCGGTCAACATTGACACATGGATTATGAGTGGCTGCGCCCCATTAATGTTCTCTATGAAAGATATGGATTTCAGCATCTTTGCCGGCTTCTAAGTCTACATGTCTCTGCAGCCAGTGGCCGGAGTAATATCTTCATCGTTGAACAGGCAGTGTGTAAGTGTAGGCTACACAGCACATGTATACTCAATATTAATGATAAGGACTAGTAATATACCCTGCTTGATATAATATTTTTGTATTTCATCCAGACTTGTTGCAGCTGACACGACTGTTAGAATGAAGTCATTGTTAACAGCAGCTTTACATTCAAACAGGTTGGTCTCCAGCCGAGGAGCTTTAGGGGCAGATCTTCATTCATTAACAGTGAGTTTCACAGGTGTAGTCCATGTGTAGGCTATAACTGCATTATCCTCATTGTTTTCACACACACACACACACACACACACACACACACACACACACACACACACACATACATACATATACATCTTAATCATAGTACAAATAAAAGAAGAAAGAGTCCATAAGACAAACAGAGAACATATGATGAGAACACTGTACGACTGCAGTGCACCACCAACAGGCCTCCTTGGCAGTCCTGGATATATTTCTACATATACATCTGACTGAAGAAGTCGTACTTGTTATTATTCAGAGACTTGATTGGCAAATTGCATAACCAGGAGGGTTAGTCTTCCTCTGTGGCCGGAGTCTGCAGTAAGTGCTTCCCTGCCTGCTGCTCTTCCACTGCGGCCTCAAGTTCTCCAAAGAGCCCCCTTTTGTCACCTGGCTTGGCATCAGTCCGGCATGGCAACGTAGTTCCAGGAAGGAGTTGAGTGCACTAAAGTTAAAATATCCTCTGTGACCCAGTTCACCTAGTTGTTCGAAAGTCACAGACAGACAGACAGAGTACTTTATTAATCCCTTTGGGAGGTTCCCTCCGGGAAATTGGCATCTCCATCACTTCTCGTATATTGCACTGTTTAAATATAGAATACAAAATATAAAATAGAATATAAAATAGAAAAATAAAAAATATAAAATATAAAAATAGACACAATAAATTAGGCAGTAGATGTAGCAGGAATTGAATCAGAAGTAGGCACTTGTGGGAGATCTACAGAAAATATGCATATGTGTATATGTGTACCTGAGTGTGTACATAGTGATAACAGCAGTGGGTATGGGTATGGTCTGGTATGCTAAAGGTAATGGTAGAGTGCATATAGTAACATAATATAATAATCTAATATAGCATATACAATGTGTAACATCCAAGAGTATAACATACATGTACATGTATAATATAATAATATAGTAGTGTAATGTGGTATATTCTACACTCTACTACATATAATAGTAATAGTAGTGATATACTATCAAAGTATAATGTAGTGTAGTGTAATAATAATATAATATGTGGTATAATAATAACAATAATAATAGTCTATAATATATAGTCTATATAACAGTATACTACACTGTGCTATATATCACCCACTCATACATAACATGAGCCCTTACATGACACACATGAAAGGAGAGGGAAGACAGAGGAAGACAGAGAACCAGGGAAAGCTTGACTTGGAGATGTAAAGGTGGAGGAATCATTGAATTTATAACAATGGAATTGGATTAGAAGTGGAAAGAGGCTCAAGCAAGCTAAGGCCAATCCTGTGTGTCTTTGTTTCTTTTTGTCTTTCACACAGTTCTTTTGTTACTTTTCAAGACTGACTGGTAAAAGACGCTGAATACTTCAGGAGCTCTCCTGACCAAACAAGGACATTTAACTGGTCACTCTGGTACAGTGTGTTGAAACAAGCAAGTGGCCGGACTCTCATGACCCCAAAACACACACACACACACACACACACACACACACACACACACACACACACACACACACACACACACACACACACACACACACACACTCAGAATCGTGAGTGTCCAATAAGGAAGTAAGTTATGTACCAGTTTTCATACTCTTACTAAGCAGTAGAAATACAATGAAGAGAGAAGAGAAGGTGAAGAACTTCAATGACATCCCTGGATTTAAGATAAGATCATTCCTTATTGATCCCCCAGAGGGAAAATTCGGGCATGGCAACAGCACAAGAGAAGTGGCCAGAATACTACTGAATGAAGCGAAACATCGAGTGTGAGAAATGGATTCGATCTCTCATGATCAAAGAAATTATAATCATTTTAAAAAGGCATCAACAGCAAATTTCTAAAGAAAACAAAAAATGCTCTGCTTCCTCTTTATTGTTTTCTTCCATCTTTCATCTTGAACATTTTCAGTGTTATCATTTTTACTTGAGAGAAAACAACGCTTGCCTCAGTGTCCACGATTGGTGACGGGTTGTTTCACAGCAGCATGTCCACATTAACCAGACCGTGTGTTTTCTCTCACTGTCCGGCTGCATAATAACCCAACTACATTTTCCATATAGACCTCACAACTCACTGTCATTTGACATTGTTCATTGACTTGCACAGCCTCTCTTAAAACTGCTGTCTCATCAAACCCCGATCCTCTGTTGGTTATATTGGTTATATGTCTATGAGCAGTTAATAACACATGCGGCATTCTGCTAATGAGATGACTTCAGCATACTTCAAGACAGAGGACCAAGACGATCAACGCTCAGTCTAATTTCTGGATCTATTTGGTCACGATGCCTTGGATCGGATGACTGAGGGTTCAAATCCCGACGTGGCTGTGGGCCGCGTTCAGGGGCTTTCATCGTGTTAAGCACAATAGAGACCCATATAAAACTGTTAGACAACAGGGTGATGAGCTGTGTCCCAAGTCAGGTTCAGTATGTTGCCTGAAGCAGATGAAACTTGGTTTAAAGACAACATGTTAAGTGTCAGCTTCTTAGGAGTAGTTACCTGTTAAGTGATAAAGTGCTGACCTGCAGTTTTGAGATAGATCAAGTGAGAAAATTATTCTAGCTCCAAATTTGTAAATCCTCTACTGCATCAGATTAAAAGTTAAACCTGGTTTACTTGAGAAAAGCACATTTTTGTCTCTAAAGCAGGTCTGACCTAAAACCAATCTAGTGCATGTCATCTGGTCTGCAGTCATTCCTTCCTTAAAATCAACTCATACTTAAAAGACTCGGAGACGAATCCATTTTTTAAAAGCAAAAACGGCAAACTATTGATCACTACAGCTTCTCAGCTTGATCCATTTCTTGGTTTTACATTACAGCAAATTGAATTGAACATGAGCACCTGTCACAGATTTCTGATGTTTTACAGAGAAAACATTTAGATTAATAGATCATGATACATGCTTTGAAATCCACTTAAGATTAAATTGAAATATTTATACCAAAGCGTCTTTGATTGAAATATGCTAATAAACCACCAAGCCTCCAAAATGTTAAGCATCAGTGTTAACAGCATAAACAAATGGTCATGTTTTTGTACGACCGGTCAATTAATCAAGTGAGATATTATATTCGATATCTGTATTATCTCTCAGTATAAACACACCCTTGAGTTTATAAAGAAAAATCATGTAATATGGCCCACTGAGCTATTGGGACTCATATGTCCTCACTTCTAAAAAAAAAAAAAAAAACCCTGTTCTGCTTTTACTATTCATTTCCACCTATAGACAACTGAGTTACACAGCCTTTATTGGAATGGATTTTTGGAGTTTAGATTGACCTTTTTGTCCTCTCTTTTTTGGAGGTATGGTTCAATAGAGATCATGCTTCATGGTAATTTGTAAGTATTGTTTTTTGTATATTCTATGAGCAGCTGAAGTCATACAAACTGTATATGGCTAGTGTGTCTATAGCAGAGAAAATGAGGTAGGTTAGATGATTTCGAACAGCTTCCAGAAGATCCCTCCCATTTAGAAGTATAAAGTATCATAAAACAGATATTAGCTTTACCAATTTTCACTGAAATGACACTTATTTTTCAAAATTTATTTTCGTAGTAGTCATACTTCATCCTCCTTTATTTTTATCATTCAATATGAACAAGTTCCCACATGTAAAAAACGAAAGCTTAAAATAATCAGCACTGAATATAATGCAGTCCAAGACAACAGTCCAGCAACACGTAGCTTAGTAAAGCTTTTATTTGTTGTCAGAGATGAGCTGATCAAACTATTGTGTGTATGCATATTGTATCCATAGCTTATATGTTCTATATAAAAAAAATAAACACAAAACAGGAATGGATAAAGAATTAAGAATTTTCTCCTCTTCACAAGTTAATAAATAAAAAGTTTTATTTTCAAAATCATGCAAATCCATTCATTACTCATAGACTCAGTCCCTCTTTACACATTTATCTCTCAGCAGTAGCAATAGCCTACTCAGAAAGTCTACATGATGCACTACTGTGTGGCAAACTAAACATGCCCCTCTGTGGTAAATATGGAAAATATTTATTTTTGCATGAACAAAATCCCACTTAGTAATGGCATTCTTCAATCTGATGTGGTATTGCAATTAGGAAAACAAAACAAAACAAAAAAAATAGGCATGACATCATCATGGTATAATGAGCGCACTGCAATATACACAACACCCACACTAGTTGCTTGCAACTGTTAACATTCACTGTGTTATCATATTTGTACATCAGTACTAAATGTAAACTGCTCATGCATCCTCACTCAACATTAAAGGTGCAAGCACTAAAGATGGCTCTTTAGCAGCCTCTAGTGGCAGCATGAAAAGAATTACAATAACAGCATAAGCATCTTCTCCCATAGCAAAAACAAACATTAGGTAGCTAGCTTACATGGCTAACTGTATCATACTTTAGGCTGCTTTTAATGGAAACCCCAAATGTTTACTATGTAATAAGCAAGAAAAATATAAACTCTTGAAATTGTGATACAATTTAACAAACTTTTAAAATTCAACTTTTTAGTTATGAATACATTTTCATTTTTTAATTGTACCCGAGAACACTTTATATTCAAAGGTCACTAATACATTCATAATTCCATTTCCACTCAAAGACTTGGTCAGCCAAGTCTTTGCATTAAATGACACTTTATAAGTACATAATAAGCTGAGTTTTAAAAATGTATTAGATTATTTCACAATTTCATGGTTACATTTTGTCTGTATTTCTTTATATGAACATTTATTGTAGAGTGAATTATTTACTTGTTTTGTACTGTTTATAATAATATCTAACACTTTGGGTCTTCACAGCCTACTGATATAAGAAACATCATCCCAATTCAGTATGAAGCTTATATCACCTCTCACATGCTTCACTAATGGTCACTGTAGTGATGACGAGTGACTGGCAATGTTTGGCCAAATCTGGATGTAATATTGGTTTCGTGCAAAGAGCCAAAAAGATGCACACGCACACACACGCACACACACGCACACAAACATACACACCCACATATACTCTAAGTATACTGCACCTTTAAGATTAAGTGGTAAACTATTTTAACAGAACACCTCAATTTTATTTCCTTAGCATTAATAAAGTAAATGAAATGAATAGATAATAAATGAATAAATAATTGTATTTTAATCTGAGACAAAGTTGAGCAAGCTTTTATTTGTTTTGCCTTTGTTTGCAATTTACAATGGTCAGTCACCTCCCATACACTCCCTGAAGGGCTATTGCTTGGGCTTAAAACCAAGTGATACTTGAAACAAACCGTTTAATTATAGTATAATAAAACAAAGATGGTTAAGTGAGAGAAAAGCAGGAGCCACTTTCTTTTTTTTCCAAAGGGATGCAGTTGTGGCAAATGACTTGAAGAGTTACAATGAAGCCCACAACACTTAAATGCAATATTACAGAAATCTTAATTCATCTTAAATCCTATTAAACAATTTATGGGTGACATAGATTTTGTGGTTTTTGTTATACTTGTTCATTAAACCCGCATAATAAACATGCAATGGCATTTTTTTCTGAGTAGAGTTTTTTTTTGGAGAATGTCTATACAAAAAGAGTAACTCTGTTTGCTTTATTGCATAAGATCATCACCCAAAAAAAGAAAAAAAAAAGGAAAAAAAAGGCCTCGATTAAACAATCCTTTTTTGTTTCCAGGACATATTTAACATTTGCCAGCTGTGAGAATTCATTCATTCAATCAACACACACCTCCGATCACTGAGGAAAGACCCTGTTAAAAAAAATAAATAAACAATACTGCAATAATAATTCTGCTTTAAATAGACTATTTTGTTTCTGATATTATCATTCCTTCGTCCCTCGGCTGTGCATTCTGACCCAAATCGTACAAGGTCCAAACTTTGATGTCAAGAAATGTGTGTTCTGTGAAAGGTTTGCGCTTCACTTTGTGGTCACTTCCACTTTGTGAGGGGTGTAACAAATAAAATATGAAATAGAAAAAAATGAGCATACAGCCCAGCATATTGATATGGAGTCTGTACTAAAGCTCATTACAGATCTGTTGTTTTAGACAGCAGTAGTTTTACCAAGGTAGACCTAAGAAAGGGGGAAAAAATCAACTGAGTGTACACAGAGCCCTGACGAAGAACGAGGCTTGATATGAGGAGAGTGGAGGTTCCTCTCTTATGACATCACTATCAATAGTGACATACTTCCACTCATGCTGCTGCTGAACATCACCACTCCATTTTTCAGTTAAGATGAAGTGAGACCTCATTCGCTGCTGTCATTTAAAACTAAAATCTTAACTTCCCAGAACTCTACCAGACAGCTCACAGATCATCTGACAGCACTGTCTAATTAAACAGAGCCAATTAAATCATATTGAATTAAAAAATAAAAAAAATGGAACACCCCTGCACACACACAGTGTCAGCCTTCTTCCATCTCTTTCTCTGTTTCCACTCCCCTGTAGTGCTCACACATGGCATGTTCCTGTCTCTCAGAAACATCCCATCACCCAGCTCCAGGTGTTATCCGCAGTCTTTACATTGGATTGATGTAAGCTCTCTAACGTTCCCCTCTCCTCCTCCAGCTTGCATAGCTCACCCCTGGCTTAGTAAGGCACTGTATCCTCCTGTCTCCCCTCTCTCTTCTTTCACCCACACATTGATCCTCTGTCTTCAGTCACTCCCGCTGCAGGACGGGAGCGATGGGCTGCTCCAGTCCGGCTGATTTTTTAAATTTGAGCTAACAAGCATGCACTAACTTTGTCTGCAGCTTTAAAGTTTGAAACAAATAAATGGCCTTTTTTGCTGCTTTGGTATTGCTTTCCATAAAACTAAATAATTAAAAATGTACTGAACAAGCCATAATTAAGTAGCATTAATTGAAAAACAGAAAGTCTAAAGCCCCACTGGTGACATCAAAAGACTGTGATGGTTCTTACATACGATTCTGTCGGACAGAACAAACATGACTGTTGACCTCTTCTCAGAGCTTTGACCAGTAGGAGGGTTAAAATGTCACATGTGGTCAGTGAAGTTAACTAGAAGTATGAGTGTGCTCAGTAAATTTCATGGCAATCTGACTAGTAGTTGTCCACATGTATCGATGTGGACCAGTGTTGGACAGACAGACAGATGTCTCTATCCTCAGGACATGCTGCAACTGGGCTAAAAGATGAGACAAAAATCAGTTATCAAAGATGCTCATAATGGGTTCAACTGTTTTGCAAGCATAGCTTTGGGGACGTTTATTTATCTCTGTTGTCTTTAAAGAAAAAGAAATGCGATAACTTGCAAGCAGATGGAGGATAATGAATCGCTGACGTCCACACGTTGGCTGAGCTTCCAGATCGCTCAGCTCCACTGGAACAAAACAGATTGCTGATCTTGTCGCTAGCAACGTGAACAGTTAGTTAAGGAGCCCTTCACACACAGTGTTGGCATGTACAGGGCGTGGACACAACATTAACACCTGTAAACTACACGTTCATTCCATCCAGCACCACGGCACAGTTTGTGAAAATCAGGTTTTCATTGATAGTGTCATCGAGGTGTTGATTCAACTCTGTGGTAATTGCAGAGGCTGCAGTTTGGTGGTGTGTTGGATTAGATTATTATGTTGAGGCACCTTATATCTTTCCACTTGACATGTACCACAAACTGAAAAGCCTTAAAAATTACCTTAGAGATGAAGCAAGTCATCACCTCAGAAGCTCATCATGTCAAGCTTTCCAGAGCTCAGATTTATTGCAGAGCTGTTGCGCTGGATTACAGCAGAGTTACAGAGGTGTTTCCTTTGTGTCCACCCCCCATACCGACATGCAACGTGCATTGTACACATGAAAAGTCGTAAACATCAGCATACTAATGTCTGCTCTTTGTGTATCAACCATTGTCCTGAAAGTCTTTCAGGAGGAATTCTCTCTTCTCATTCCTTCCTCTCTCCTCCTCTCTCCAACATTGGGTCCTTCTGTTTTTCCCTTGCTCCATTATTCCTTTGTATTTTTTGCTTGTTACCGTGAACGTAGAATAAGATGAAGCGAAGAAGTCATCATCTGAGCCAAAAACCGTGACGTGCCACCAGTCACATATTTTACAGCATATAATCTTATATTTTCTATGTACAAGGTCTTAGCATTCCAAACAAAGTGTGCTGGAAGTGGGGGCAGAGCTGGCGAGTTGACTGTCTGGATGAGGAAGAGCTGGGAGGAAGGCTGAGGGCGGGGCCTGTAGAGGAGGCGGGACATGTCGTTCCTCCTGGACTGGGAAGCGGAGCCGAGGGTAGAACCTGGCTTTTGGTAGAACAGGCACTCCTCAGAGAGCAGTAAGAAAGGTTAGAGGGATGAGCAGAGGGGGGGTGGCTGTGGACGGCCTCCAACAGGTTACAGTATGAACGGGAACAGACTGTTGCTCCCAGAAGAGATCAGTTGAGCTGATCCTCGTACTGTTTCCGGAAACAGTCACCAGCAGGGAAAAACTCCCAGCAGCGTTCCTGGTACATCTTCCATACGTAAGACTCCTTTAAGACAAACAGATGGGAGGAGGTGGGGGGGGGCTCACCATCCACATGACATGTTTACATTGTGTACTACGTAGGTTAGTAACAGCAGTGTGTTTCACAATACTAGTGAGGACCAGAAACATTGATCATGCTGTACTAACCACGTCACTGTATCACAGTACTGTATATTCATTAATATATATTTGTGACAAAGGGAAAGGAGATGGTTTACCTGGCCTGTGTGCTCGGTTTCATCTTTGTTGATGAGATACATCACAAAGAATCTGAAACACATATACACACTTTTTTGTGAAACATATCCACTGACCACATGATCACACACATCCCACATGCAGAAGTGCACCAACAGTGCCAAATGTTAAATACAAATGTGAGCCTTACTGCTTCTGAACTATAGACACAGAGCTCGAAGTGCTGGAGCTGCTGCTATCCAGGTCTTTTACCAAAATTTAGGCAAAACAAAAATGACACAAAATACAGAGTTGTGATTTTTGGTGTATTATCACGATGAACGGGTCCCAAATGCTAATCTTAAACTAAAGCAAACGCAGGCATGAAAGCATCACTTTTTTTGACTTTGAATCTATTTCATAAGAACAAGTGAATATGTGACAAAATGACCACTGTGTTCTGTATTTTGTGAAGTCTTCCTGACTGCTTCTGACAAATGTCAGTCAGACCTGTTCTGAGATACAGCCTTTATTTCCTCAATTATAGTAGGCCTGACTCAAAGGAAGGTTATGACTCCTCCAAGATGTTATGACTCCTCCCTTTCTGCCTGCAGTCGAGCGTCTGGCCACCTGCAGGAGCATGCAGTCAGGGGGGGGTCATCAAGGTCGTGTGGTGGCCAGCCTGAGCTCAGGGTCTCTCTCTCTCTCTCTCTCTCTCTCCCTCTCTCTCTCCCTCCAGCTTTTGGCTTTGGTTTGACATTCATGCTGCCTCCAACACAAACTTCTCTCGCCTTGTCGCTCAGAAAGTAGAGTGGTTGTCCACCCATCAGAAGGCTGGTGGTTTGATCCCTGGCTCCTGCAGTCTATGCCCCCAAACTTCCCCCTGATGGCTGTTCCATCAGTATGGACGTCGCTTTGGCTAAAAGCTTCTGCTAACTAATAAAATATTCATTTGGCACTTTGCCTCCTCTCTTTGTCTCGTACATTGAGCCAGTTTGTGACAAAAGTCATACAGACTGTGTTGATGTGCAGGTGTACTCACAGGTAGTTGGCTAAATTGTGCTCCTGTAGTGTGTGCGTTTCAAAGCCGTGTGGCACTGTGTCAAAGTAGTCATTGCCTATTCCACAGATAAAACATTTGGTCTGGAAGAGAAACATGGAAGGGTTAAGTGGTTGTCATTACACAAAACATCTACCACAGTCTTGTAAAGGCTACAGGGTGCTTAACTACATCCTGCATCTGGATGTAATGCAAATCTATGAGCATGTAAACGTCCATATAGTGCTATGACAGGTGATGTGGAAAGTGCTGTAACAGTATGTCCATACTTCATATCTTCTTATATCGTCTTCATATTATGACTGTCATTCATGTGCGGTGTAATGTAAGTAGTGTGTGTGGGTATGTGTGAGTGTGTCTGTTGTTTCACCTCCATATCTTCTTTCACTTGTTCCTGCTGGTCCCTCAACTCCCCGAAGGCATCGATGATCAATCCTGGAATGTTCAGACCATAGAAGGTGTTAATAGCCCAGCCCACAGCTTTTAGTGTAACTAACTGGAAACAACAAGACCTCTTTTATCCAATAGACCTTTCATAATATTTGGTGTTGATGATAATAGTTTAGGTTATGAACCCAGAAGCTGCTACTCCCACAATAGTTATTATATAGTCCTTTTCTGGTTATAAGTTGAATCTTTAGGAAATATAATTATTGTTATTATTATTATTGAAAACGTAATGTCAGGTGGCAAGCTTTAATATAATACAGCTTCTGATTAAAAAGCCCTATCTTCTATCCTATCTTCTCTTACTAATATTATGTCCTGAGCATTAATTTTAAACCCAAGTATTTTCATCCTTTTCTCTTTTATTTCTTTTTAACCTACTTGCCGATTGGCTTTTTGCACATCTATTCAGTCATATACAGACCCATGGCATATGTATATGTGCTTAATGTTGATGCATCCTACACATATGTAATTTAACAACAATTCACATCTCTTATCTATCATTTAGTATTTGTTAAGTTATTACATTTAACCAATGTTAAAGTTCATGTTTTATAAGTATGTGGGGGAGAGTAGGAGGTAAAGGGAGATGGGATTGCACTGGTAATATCATTGTATAAAAAAATCTATTAAATTATATTGAGAAAAAAATTTAATTAACACTCTACATTGCTCAAAAACTTGAATAAATAAGGCGTATATTTTAATTATGGTCAAGTGTCCAGGGTATAAATGAAACAATCCACTGTGACTCATAGAGTTATGAAAAATCAGCTGCTCCAGGTTATCAGCCTACAGACCCTTTGGATAAGTACAACAAACCAGGGGAGCCAGGGAGTTAAGGGAGGGATAAATGAGGCTATTAGTACCAGACAGAAGACTGATCCTGGCGTGATGGTCTTTAAGACAGTGCAAAGTGCAGCAGGATCAGATGGGGAGCTTTGGAGAGAAAGCCAACTATTAGCTGAAGAGGAACAAATGTTATAATTCTAATCCCATAAATGTGTTGAGGAGCGGGAGCAGTTTGAGTTTATGGTTCATGTTCATGAATCATTCCAACATTTGAGTGATTGCATGAGATTCCAGCTATGTTTAATGTTGTATATGAGAAGAAAATCTTGATCGAGAACTGCAGAGTGAAGAAGGTTCAGGAGACCTGGATGTCCAACACAAACCCATTTAGTGAAGCTCCAACAAGGAGGATAGAGATGAACAGTTGAAGTAAATCAATGTGTAATGCGACCTGATTCTACGAGAGGCTACTTCCTGGCAGGGAGTATTTCACCCTTGCTAGACCAACAAGATTTACTACATGTCTAAATAGGTTATTCTTCATTTATCTATCTATTGTATGCGTGAGGATTCTGTTGCTTTTTGGATCCTAAACAAACTATGCTTACCTAAGTTAACCTAAGTCACGTTGTATGATACTTAGTTCACATGCAATACATTCTAACAGACTGTTAAAGTCTGCTGAATCTCTCAGAGATGGAGACAACCCAGCTCTCTCAGCACAGCTGCACTGCACCAGTCATCCGCAGGAGACGGACAGCTGAACTACTGCTGCCAGTGTGACCTGCGGAAACACTGTGTCAGATTTGCTTTAGACCTAAAGAAGGAAAAGCCCTTCACCATATAAACTTTTTCAAATGCAACTCAAGCATTTACAACTAAAGTAGAGTTGCAGTTAATAAATGCAGTAAACTATCTGATTGATCTGTCCTGTAGTGTCAATCCTTCTACTGAGGAAGTTTAGTTCATAAGTTAATAGTTAATGTCAGATTCATTTGAAAAGAAAGAATTTCCAAGAAAGATGAGATCCTGTCATTTTGCAAAAGTGCCCCCTGGACAAAGCAAGTTGAATTTCCCTGAAAACTAAGATAAAGGTTAGGGTAAGTGTAAGGGTTAGGGTTAGTCTCCTGGAAATGAATGTAAGTCAATGTAATGTCCTCTGAAGTGTGTGTGTGTGTGTGTGTGTGTGTGTGATCTCTCACCCTGGATGATGGCCAGGAGGATTACAATGACAAAGAAGAAGAAGGTGATGTCAAAGATGATGCGATAGATCTCGTACTCGTCACCTGCTGGGTCTTCAATCTGGTCACCGATCCCTCCACCTGCTCTCACACCGACGTACATGTGGAACATGTAGCACTGGGAGACAGGGCCAGAGACACAAAGGAAGAGGGGGAGAGAGAGAAAGACAGAAGAAATTGAACATGCTGGATTTGCAATGGGATATCAGTTGTGATTACTGCAACTCACACTGAGTCAATTTAAAGCAGTTGCACTGAAATATAGCAATGAAATGTGCAAGTGTGTTTTTTATTATTTTGCACTAAATGACAGTGATACTTAAAGTCAGGGGGACAAACAAATGAGACTCTTTAAAGAACTCATTGATAATTATGCATTAAGTTTCAGTTAGAAAAAGTAAAACAGGATGTAGAGCTGAAACAAGTATTAGTTTGCAGAGGCTCATGCTGTCGAAAGGCCAAAAATGACTCACGCCTGAATATAAGTTAAACAGACATATTGTGTATATAGAGGGAGCAGAATTCAGAGAACTGAGCAGAAGGAGAGAGAGGGAAGAAGATGGGACAGCCTCAGTATAGAGAGAGATGGATGAAGGCTAAGAGAGGAACAAGTGAACAGAAAAGGAGAGATCACTTCTGATCCTCTCATCCTTCTGTCAGTGTTATTGTAAGGGATTTATTCACATAATGGGAGGAGAGGGAAGAGCAAAAACCTCCCCGGGGCAGTGGCCCTTCATCAGCCTATCCCTCCATCCCACTAAGCCCCTGTCACCTTACCGTAAAGCAGGCAGAGCTGCCACTCGGCCCCTTAATAGGAAACAGAGGAGCTCTATGGAATGCTATGGGTGGCTGACTATGGGGGATTAAAGTGTGTGTGTCCTGAAATTTCCGGGTGACAGAAGGCTCCCTCCCACCCCCAGAAAACACACACACCATAGAGCCCTTATATAGTATTTCTTTCAGATGGCTTGGCAGCAGGGAACAGCCTCATCACAGCTGTAATTCACTCTGTCTTTACCTGTTTCCTCCCTCCATCACTGACTAAATATTCCTATACTATATTTGATATATGTGACACATGGTTACATTTCCTATCTGATCATAGCTCCTGAGCTAATTTGCATAACAACCTTCGTCTAAATGTAAAGGAACAGATAATTAAAAAGCATAATAAACCTGCTATCACTGGACTAAGGCCTGTATCATGCAGATCCATGACTATTAAGCTCCAATATGAAATTGCTGTATCATCTTTAACCAGAATAAATCGCCTAATTTTTAGGCTTTATGAAGTCAGCTACGGTACCAAAAGCCATAAGTTGAACATGCATCATGATGAAGACTCCAGATTGGCAGATAAAATTCATGTTTCTTAATGTCATGTCAACTGTTGCTATTCCTAAAAAGCTAACAGATGCCTGGACGAGAAAGTAACAAAAAAGACCATGTAATCTTCCAGCAGCTCAGCTGGACCTCAGACAGAGCCCGAGGGTGAGCACTGTCAGACTCAAAGCTCTGACCCATGGCTTTCTGTCCATACATGGTGCTGTTTCCCCATTACTGACAGGCTCCACAGGATGCTTCCTACCTCCACAGAGATGGGCTTTACTGACATTATCAGCCAGAACAGCAGCGAGACACTGCCCAGAGCGATGAGAGCGAAAAGCAAAGAGGCAGCAAGGCGAACCATGGTTTTAACATTCAACATCAAGCATGCAGACAACCAAAAGAAAAAATGTATTTTAACCAAAGTAATGTGCACATTTTAGCCTCAGACTAGTTCCTTGAAAAGTGGTCAGTCTCAGCTCTCAGTAGCTTCTGGTCTACATCACAGTACTTTATCTCCAACACTACTGGCTGCCATTGAACCCAAGTCAGCTCTATGGACCATTCCAATAAACACATCTGATTCGCTTAGGTCTGACTGTCATACTCACTGTCAACATGTCGTCGCACTTCATGTCCGGCAGTTCTCCATCTTCACCCTTGTTGTAGAACTTCCTGAAGAAGTTGAAGGCCACTACAGTGTAGAGGTACACCACCACTGCTAACAGTCCGACTGTTAACACCAGCTGGGAGGACGGAGAGAAGACAAGGCTGCAGCAAACCATCCGGACACACAGGAAACATCAGCAGCACCACATCCATGAATATAGTGTGGAAAGCATGTGTTTCAGCATTTTCTATACCTTATTTTCAGACACTTAGAATGTGTTCTTTGTCCCTGTTACTATGTTTTACATCCAGTGAAATATGTGTGCAGTGTATTTTTGACCATACTGTAGCTGAAATGGTCGTTGTTTACCTGTTTGCCGTTGTGTGTGACTGAGGACAAAATAGTGCGCAGTGTCTTGAAGCCCATGGCGATGTCAAGCAGATGGGCAGCGAAGAAGAAGTTGTTGTAGTGACCCAGGATGGACATGGTCATATACCAGGCCAGATACAGGAAGGACTGCAGGGGAGGAGAGAGAGAAAGAAAGGTTAGTCAAGGTAGTGACTATTACACATATGGAAGGAGGAAGTAAGCCCTGCACTGGTCAAATATTTCATTTATTTCTGTGTATTTGACTGACTTTTGCCATTATTTCTTTATGTTTCCTAAAATATAATTTAATAATAATTTTTATAATTTAATAATGTAAAATGTTCATATTCCCGTATCTGCCAGAAACCACAGAAGTAACAGCTGCTACCTTATTCAGTTAATGTAAAATGTAAATTCAAGTTAACTATAGAGAAGAAAAAATATCATGTTCAGAACAATGTCTGTAAGGACTGCAAATTCAGCCACAGTTTAATATATCATCATCCACAAAGAATATTCTTAGAGGATTTGTACTATGACAGGAGACCAAAGCCCATATACATGAATGCATTAGTGGCGATACCTTAATTACAATTATTTTATAAATTTTTAAAACTGAAAACCTCTGAAATTATCACAAACGTCATGGTCATAGTTAAGTTCCCAAATTTAAAAAATGTTTTAGGAAACACTGTTATGTAAATTGTGCAGTGAATCTACATGATGGAATCAGATATGGCCGGTCAAGGATTTTGTTCTTATACATACTTACATTGTCTGTGAATACGACCCCCAGCTTCCAGATCTGGTACTTGACGTCAATGGAGTTCAGCCTGATAACAGAGGGAGAAGAGGCTCACAGAGGATGATCAAGTGTCATACCACATCTTCGCCCTGAGTTGAGCCTTTGGAGCAGAGCTTGCTTTCAGGGTGAAAGTCCTGCTCGTAAGAGCTGATACCATCAACACTCATTCTCATTTCAAGTATGTACAGAACAGGCTACTGGGCATTCTTCATAAGAGTCAAAGAGATGACCTCAGATTAGAGCTAGTATTCTGTTTGTTCATATTGTAACAGGTGGGTGCACTGATTTGGAGGAAGAAAATCAAATTTGTAATGTGTGATCTGTGAGAAATAGAAAATGAGCATCATTTATCTTTTTACTGCACTTTGTATGGGACATTTTGTGAACTTTATTTAATGACATAAATGACAAGTGAGTAGCTGGATATGAATGACTCATCATCTGAAATGACTGTTTGAGATTGGCAACTTATTTAAGGAAATCGTTTTAAAATATGGATGCGTTTTCCACGGAACTGGAGTCTGACCTGTTCACTATCAGATAACTCTGGTCAGCCCATTATGGAATGTGTGCATCAGTCAAAGTTGTACACTTATGTACAAGTTGAATACTTATACATTTTTATGCATTAATAAAAGCACTCCTTCCATTCAGTTTGTGGTTTAATGCATGTAGAAACAATATTTCCACAACAAAAATACAGTTGATACAGCTGCGTGTGTAAAGTGCAAGTGTGCACACACAGACACACAGAATACTCACACAGCAGCCAGTGAGCTGTCTCTCCTGGGCTTTCTTTTTTTATGAGCATCACTGAAGTCCAGAGCAGCCTTGTCCATTCCCAGCAGCTCACTGATGCGGTCGTGGCCGTAGAACTCTCCATATTTATCCATCACCTGACAGAGAGAATAAACACTTTGCAGTGTGCTCTGAACATCTCACACAGATTCTTCTTGTATTTAACCCTCCCCAAATTCTAGGAGAATGTATATAATGTATAAGAGAGTATATAGAATATCTATGATGGAGAACATATTGTATAGCTATTAGCTTTTTGTTCTTATTAAAAGTTGTAAAAAGCTCTACAAAGGACACTTTTAGTTAGGTACTTTAGTGCCATTTAGGAGGACTTGCAGACGTAAGATAAGATCCTATATAGCCCCCAAATGTACAAAAACAGTGACACCTACCTTCCTCTTCACAAACTTATCCCAGTAGTTGTTGGGGAAAGATCTGAAAATCAGACAATAAAAGGCTAATAAGTCATCATCTATAAAAGTGTATCATCATTATTATTATTGTTAAAAAAGTAAACTTAAAGAACTGCAACAAGAAATAAGTATAAATGCATTTGTAAAATCTCAGAGGGTCAGTTTTCTCAGGATTTATAATTGGCATGATAATGGTGAAGGTAATTGAAATGTCTCTCTGCTCTGCCGTCCTTGTGACTGTTGGCTCTACTGTTCTGGAGGGTGGTGAACAGACACGTGCTACCGCCATAATGCCTGTGATTTTTTCTTTCGGTTTCACAGGGAGGTCCGACCATGTGAGAGCGGCACACCCACATCAATGGCTAATTGTGTTCACTGTAATGCACAAGGTACCTCTGCCATGTATTTCTGCTCAATAAATGCTTTCTCAAACTATACGTCATGTTCTTCCTCGGGTTGTTCACTCATCTCCCAGTTATTGGTACTTTTTACTGAAATAGATGTTGCAGCCTATATAACAGAAACTGCAAGCTAATACACAGTATACGCTCTTGAACACATGGGGTGTACTCACTGTGTGTTGATTACCAGTCTGTCCCACTGTCCTTTGATGTCATCTTCAGATGGTTGTTCTGTGATGTAAAGGCCATCAAACTCCAGCTTCCTGGCCACCTCCTTCTCACGCTTAAAGATCACCAGTGGCACCTATGTCACAGACACACACACACACGCACAGGTGCACATGTTTACTCAAGTCACTTTTGGGGACATTACATGCATATGCATGCATTTTCCATACATATGTTCTGGCTTGGTTTGACTTGATTTGACTCAGCCCATCAGCGTGTATTTAGAGGAAGCACCCTTTTAGCACTGTTTACTATGGCACTGTGCAGAGGGTGTTGGTAGCCAGCTATTTACCCAAAAATCAGCTTCTCCCAATTGGGAACACAGCTTTTGTCCCCTGTTGGAGAAGCCATCCCCAGTTACCTGGTCTTTAGTCTGAAATGCATCCCCAAAAGTAGTCTATGTCAGAGGAAAACAATCACACCCTTTATAGGAGTGATATTTAATTTCAGATAATTCAAATCAGTGGATTGGAAATATTTGACATAAATGGCAAATTCTATAATAATGAAGATTAAATGATGGACTGTAGGTACAAATGATTTGTTGTAGTTGACTGTTTTAAATGACAAATACTGGAAACAGATTCCAATATATTTGAATATGAATAGTAAGTATCCTGCCTTGAGACAGTAGTATCCAATGATGCAGAAGAAGGAGATGACCGTGTGCAGGATGGCCAGGATCCGCAACATGGGCTCCATGTATCCACTGCTCTCCTCCAGGACAAAACGGACTGTGACGGGCTTCAGGGCTTCTCCAGCCTCATCCATCAACTCCTCCTTTGTCTCCAACGCCTCTGCTGCCAGTGGATCCCACTGAACGCTGCTGTCTGGCTGACTGCTGGTGTACACCACCTCCTTCTCCTCAACCACAGACGAGGATGTAGAAACCTGGCAGGGACGATTTGTTACTTCTTTAAATGTAGAAATCAAGGTGCGTATGTAAGAATGAAACATGACAGTAAGCATGCTGTCACCCTGAAAACAAATTCCTGGACTGGATCTAACACAAGCAACGAGAAAACCCTATACTTTATAATGCCTTTTAAGACAATATACTGTCTTTGTAAAGTTCGGTAAAGGTTTTTTAGAGACACTAAAAGATAAATAAAATGAAAAATATAGAGAGAAATATATTAATTAAAGCAGCTTTAAAAATTAAACCCCAAAATGTCCTTTATCCCGGAGCATCATACTAACAAGTAGCTTGCTGGTCTTACTTCTCTTTCACGTGGTACAAGGAAAGAAGGTCTGTGAAAATGAATGATTCCCTTTCTTACCAAAAGCACTAGTAAATGATAACAACACTCTTGTATACCACTACCTTATAGAATAAGAGGATGAAGTTGATTGCAAAGGCAACAAACAGCGCCAGCATTCTCATGTTGTAGAAGTTCCTGGCAAAGTAGTTCTGCAGGGGAGAAAGGAAGAGAAGCTTGTGTTTCTGGATGTTACAGGCAGAGCAAACTCAAACTCAAGCTTTATTTATTTATATAGCACTTTTCATACAAGTGTAACACAAAGTGCTTTACAAATCAGACAAGATAAAATAAAGCCAAACAAACCAAGCACGCATACACGCACGCACAAATGCACGCACATGCAAACACACACACACATACACACACACACACAGAGATAAAATGTTGATAAGGCTCGACACTGAGGGTCCAGGTGAGGACAACGTGAGGGGGCCGTCCGCAACAAGAGGCGCCACAACTCTCATCCACAGGGAGCACCGCCCCAGAGACCCCCACCTGGGCCGGGGTGCACACTGAGGGGTCCCCAGGACAGCGCCCCCCCATTGAGGGCAGGCATAACTACCGCTGCGGAGGGCCCCCATGAGGAAACACTGGAGCTAAAAACTACAATATGTAGCAGTTTAAAAATTATAAAAAGAGAAAAGAAAAAATTTTAGAAAATTTAAAGGTAATACAAATAAATAAAAATCATTAAAAACATTGAGGATTAATAAAAGAAATAAATAGCTATAAGAAAATAAATTAAGCAGTTGATACTGGACTTACAAGCAAACTCTTAAATAAATCAGCTGCTTCAAAAGTGTCTAAACTCATGTCCAAATATCAGTCCAGTTTTCACTGATGGTTGCTTGCTGTCATTTACATAATTGCATTAGCATCAGAACCCTCCACGTGGTCTTACTATTGGCACTGCACTTTTTGGACTGGAAAACACTGAGCTGATAAAGAAAGTTGACCAGCACTCTTAAACGAAACACACAGGAAATGTCCCTTTACCAGTAGCTTCCTCTGGTAGGCTATGATCTTCTTCAGGAAGGCAGACTCCTGCAGATCAGGCTCATCTGACTTTGAGGTGTGATGCCTTCTCACTTTTGGCTTCAGCTTCTCATTCTTTTGTTGTTTCTCTTGTTTCTCTACATGTCCACCCCTGAAATCACAAAACAACTAACACTGCCACACGGCTAACAACACAATACTGTCTCACTGTTGATTTACTCATTTGACTTTAGAAGACATTAGGCCAAGATGCTCTGGAATGGCTGCTAAGAATTGCCAGTGTTTTGAAAAACCCTATATGGATTTACACAGCTTTTAAAAATCTATACATTAAAATCTACAAACCAAAGCTAAATTGTATATATTATATATCAGTACACTTTTAACAGAACATATTCCTATTGATCATTATGTTTCCTCAAAATACATAAGTAAACGGATAAATGAGGTAAACGGTGGCAAATGTTGGTCTTAATTGTAAAGACAGGTATTCAGCATGCACAAGCGTGTACATACTCTGATGTTTTCTCAGGTTCACATTCTGTCACTGCTGTTGCCTCCTTCTCGTCTGAAGAAGAGCCCTTTGACTGAAACAGAAAACATATTAGACAAATAAGTCAGTTTGTGGGTAAGTGTGTTTTAGCCGTGCTGCATGCATGGCTTAAAGGATTTGAAAAACTATTTTCTCTTCTTCTTATGACTGATCCTACATAAACACAGATTTCTGCCAAAGTTGGAACCATTTTGATAATTTGATATAGGAGATTTCTGTATTTCTTTTATATCTGTACTCTTCTCACTGGTGAGATAAGGGGGAGTTAGAAATTGGGCAAACATTATGTCGCACCCTGTGGATTGTTTAATAAATGTCAATCAGTCAAATCTGACAAAACCACCTATTCAGTCCTACAGAAGCAGATTACTTGAGTTTTTGACTCTTTGGTCCATACTGAAATATTTCAACTGCAGGATGGATTGTCGTGCAATTTTATTTAGGTGTTTGTTTATGTTCATGTTCCCCTCAGGATGAACTGTAACAACATTCATGATCCTCTGACTTTTCCTCTAGTGCCATCATATTTGGTTTGTCAAACACCTGCAAACCCCATTAGCCCAGCTTAGTGCAAATTAGTAAATGTTAGCATGCCAACACACTAAACTAAGACAGCAAACATGGTAAATATTACCCGTAGCCAATATTAGCCTATTAACACAGCTGTGCTTTTGAACAGCCACTCAGAGCTGCCAACATGGCTGCAGACTCTGACTTTTGTTTTCTGTGGGACGAATAAAGGTTTGTCTTATCTTACCTCATTTTTGTACACCACTGTCAACATTGTTTGAACATTGCTTTTGATATTTTCGAGAGACCAGATCTAAATGGTTGACTGTTCATTTGACAATTATTTAAAATTGACTGAATTTTTAAAAAGGCATGAAAGACAGAGAGCAAGCAAAGCAAAGTTTACTGAACAATAACAGACTCACCTGATGTCTCCGTCTGAGCTCAGGTGGAGGTGCTGTGGGGGGGGTTGGGGGTGTTGGGGAAGGTACCGGCGAGTTAAGCAGTTCAGTCAGGCTGGCATTGGGGTTATGTGGGGTGATCTTGTACTGACCCCCCTCTCTTCTTAAGTCTAGGCCAAAAATGTCTGAGAGCAGCTCGGTCTCGCTGGTGTTGACTGCCAGGTCGGCCAGGTCCTCCTTTGGAGAGCTGCGGTCAGAGGGTCTCTTCTCTCTGTCCTCCCCTTCACCCCTCACTTCATCCTGGGTGGGATCAGGCATGTTGGCCAGCAGCTCTGACACCTGGGGATGGAGGCAAAGAACAAATCTCACTGTATTTAGTTTGTTTTAATGATCAATGGATACACTGCTCTATTCTTTCACAATGATGCCAGGTAACCTTTATGGTCTTGGCCCCCTCCACCAGATTGCCTCCCATGAAGGTATTGTAGAAGATTCGGCAAAATCCTCGGGCCACACTGAACGCCACATGGAGGAGGCCAAGCAACACAGACCAGTAGAAGGAAACCAGGGTGGTCACCATGTCCTTCACTGTCATGTTCTTTATCTTCTTCATCTGCTTCTTCAGACTCTTCATGGACAGCACCTGAAAAGAGAGAAAACATTATAAATGAATTACCTCTTCAATGATACTTCAACACTTCTTGACTCACTCGAGGCACAGAAGCTTGGTTGTGTGTGCTCTCACCTTGATGAGAAGCATGACGTTGTACCGCAGAGCTAACAGCGCCATGCGGACAGTGGTGACGGAGAAGAAGCCCATTTCAGGGTTCTCCTCGTCCGGCTTCTCCCGCTCACTCTCCTCTTTGACTGCTGATCGCTCACCAGCATCAGACATCTGAGCCGCCAGCTGCATTTCAAAGATGGTGTCCTCACAGAAATTCACAAACAGCTCCATCTTCTCCTTCTCCCCTCCTTCATTCACCACATCAAATATGAACTGACGCTTGGATTCTTTGACCTGTGCAGAAAGGTAATACGTGTATTTGTTGCCATTATTGGACACTGTCACCAAATCAGGTGGCGTCTCTTTGAAGTGACTTGATTCACATGCAGAACCATCTTTACCTGAGGTTTCTCCCACTGTGTTCGACTGGACTCGCTGATCTCAAAGTAGACCCTTTCAATGCGCTTGGCGCTGCCCATGATCTCGATCCGGCCCAGGTAGGGCTGGAAGTAGTTGAGGACGCTCTCTGCCAGCTCCAGGAAGGTCTGCAGCCGGGTGTCATGAGGCATGTGCTCCGACAGGTTGGTCAGCAAAACCGCCACATTGAAGCCAATGTCCTTTTGAAACACAGTTCAGTTTCAAGAGATTTTTTTCTCCTTTCGAATACAACTGTTTTCTTTTTCAGCATGTTCCCCATTGTACAGATTCAAAACCACTCATCCTCCAATATTCTATGGCAAATGAAGCCCATGAGGATGGCAACCAGAAGGATTTCTCATGAAACTACTTGGGTCTATTGGGTTAGATGTGAACTATTCCAGTGTAGTTTGCAGGCTCTAATCTGAAGCTTGACCCAGTTTTGAAAAGTAAACAAACCTGTGACATGCACACACAGATAATTCATATACAGCACCCTACCAAACAAACAAACATGTTTATACCCTAAAATACTTTCAGTTAAACAATGTAGAGACTGTTTTTAAGCATTTGAGTAAAAAGTTGCTACAGTATAGAATTGAACTATAGAATGTTTATTTTCCTAGTTGGTACTGTCCCAGTCAAGCTTAGAAACAAATTCAAAACTAGCTACGTCTTATCCCATCTACACTAACTAAAGCAAGCAGGATCATGTTTATGCTCCCCAAAACAACGAAACAAATCGGTTCATTAGTGTCTGAACTTTGTGTCACAATAGTGGGAAATACAAAAAATACAATCTACTCTGAAAATGATAAAAAAAAAAAAAAAAAAATCAGCAATTTATTGATCTAGTCCAATATATGGAAAGGCAGAAGAAAAAAAGAAACACAGAAACGGTATTAAGGAGAGAGAGAAACGTTGAAACTCTAAAAACAGAGATTAATTATAGACTAATCAGTCTGGAGGGCTTATATTTGGACAATTTAACACGCTTTGTAGAGCTTTTCAAGATCTGTAACCATCAAAGCATTTACCTTGGCTGGCTCATGAAAGCGCTCCACAAATTCCTCATAGTCCAGGAGTTCATTCTCATCAGTCTCAGCACAGGAGAGCAGGAACTCTGTCTCGGACTGGGTGTAGTGTTTGTGGCTCTCCATGGCCTTATGGAAGTCTCTCTTGGAGATGACACCTGTGAGACCATTCATAAATCTACAAATCGTTAGCAGCTCTCCATGTCATTTTGAAATGTTTTTACATTCAAATGATTTTGCTGTTTCCCCAGTGACAAACATTAAGAAAGGAAATGTGCTGTTAGAGCCTTGCCTTTTCCGTCAGGGTCATACTCCTTGAAGGTATCTGAGGACGTCAGATCTTTCAGTTTTAGGAACATGTCAAAGAACTTGAGGATCATCTCCACGTTGTTGGAGGACTCAACCAACATGTCCACCATCTGTTTCCCAATGGTCCCATTCACCACATTACCTGTTAAATAAGAAACATTTACAATATAGGGAAATATCTCAAAACTGCAACACACACATTTAATTTAGTCTATATTCAATTATTTGCTTGGCCCTGTTCTCGAAGATCACTGCGGATTGTCTCAAACACCAAAGCCCCATGAATGTAGCAGAATCAGTTAGCTTGTTTTAGAGAGATATTTGGGCTTTTCTTGTTTCTGTGCTGAGAGGTCGGCAGCCTGTTGCAGCAGCTCCAAGACCATTCTTTTGTGTGCTAACATCTTGTGCTGCTGCAACGCCTGAATTTCCCCTCTGGAGGATCAATGAAGAATTAACTTATCTTCTGTTACCTCTTCTCCAATTGCTACTGTTCATTTTGTTGGTCAAGACTCATATCCTCAGCATTATGTAATAGCATGGATATAAGTAACAGTGAGTCACTGTTTTACCCTTCAGTGTCAAACAGCACAAACACTATGGTGACATTCCTGTGACCTGGTGTTTCTGTCTCGCTCAGCTCTTTCAGTAAACCATCCCTGCTCTAATATTTAAAACAGGCACACTCATGAAAGCAAACCTACCCTCCAGCATAGACAACAACATGACCACCATATCCTTCTGCAGATCCATCAGCTCCTTCAGTAACTCAATCTGACTGGAGTCCTGAGGGCAAAAAAAGAAAAATGTGTTAGGAATTTCCCAGCCTTCTGCTCTTTGTTTAACCATTTCTAAAGAAGAATGACTCCAGAATTAGGGCTCATGATATAGGATGGTTACTATTTATTTGAGGAAATGTGAAAATCTAAAATTTTAAATTTCAGCTGACAAACTGAAGGCACCCAAATAAACCTATAATAATAAGACATTATGATATATTTTCCCCTCAATTTGAGAAGTTCTTATCATAAGTGATGGTGAAAGGACTGTGAGAGTGGCTGGTCATTATTGGCTGCAGTGAGCAAAACCCTCAGTTCAATGTTTGTTTCAGCCTTTCCCCATGCTCAGAATGAAATTTCAGATACAAGCAGCCAAGATGAGGTTTCTTTACAGGTTGGCTAGTCTCATCAGTTCAGCCTCTCATCGGAGGTATTTCAACCATGAGTGACTTTTTAAAAGGTATTTCTGGGCACCTCTGGCCTACATTAGATGGTTGACAGTGAAAATGTGACTGGAATCAGGGGAGAGAGAGAGAGAGAGACAGAGACAGAGACAGAGAGAGAGGATGACATGCAAGAAATATTGATGGCTAGACTCAAGGTGGAGACGTTGCAATTACATTATTTCATACTACTGGTCACGCCACACAGTGACTTTAACTCACCTGAGACAACTTCATTTGCATATGAGCGAAGACATGTAGAAAACCAACCACAGCATCCCACAGTCGACTATGGGCCAAGCTCTGCTGGTTGCCAGTACATGGACCCTACAACATCATCAGTAACAATCACAATCACATCACAACCAACAATTACCTTTACTCAGCAGATTTCCTACATGGAAAGAAGTGAGTATTTGCCACAGTTACATCCTAGAGATATTGTAGAATATCACTGTCACATGGCTTATCAAGCTGTCCATTATCCTACATAGTAGAGAATTTCTCTTTCATGTTTTCTGCCAAATTAATATCATGAGATCTAAGGAATCTCTCGGCCTTACTTCATTTTAGCTCCCTGCAGTGAAAATGACCCCTAAGAATTATGGCTACCTTCCTTCAAGTTGATGTATTTAAGACCTTTTCACCAGTGTCAGTGTATCCTAACTGCTGTGTCTTTCCATACCTGGATGTACTCTGTGAGTGTATTGAAAACCTGCTTGGCCACATTTATTGCCTTGGAAAAGTTCCTCTGGCCCTGCTCGTCAATAACATCTTTCCCAGAATAATACCAGTAGAAATCACTGATAGACTCCTAGGGGAGGGTGGAGGAGGGAGCAGGGGAAGGGGAGTGAGAGAAGGAAAAGAAAAGAACACAAGAGTGAGACAGATTATATATGAATAGACAAAGTGATCATTACAATTATTAGTAGTAAAAGCAGTCGTAGAAAGTGTAAGTGTATGAGGTGTAATGACTAAAAAAAGCATCTGATGCATAACAAACAACAAGCAAAATGATAGAAAAGGAAAAAGTCCTCTGTTACAAAAAGGAACAAAATTTTGAACAACTTGCCATTGTTTGCCTTGGCCATTAAAAGTTGCAATAAATTACCATTTTACTCCCTCATTAAAACAGGTAACTGATGATATCAAGGACGCCGTCACCATGTTAGGTGTTTTATGCTTTGTTAACTGGCTGATCTATGCTTGATTCTTTGTCTCTGAACAAATCACTGGTGCATTAGGTGGCATGTGAAAATCGCCACAACTAATAAAAAAACTGTTTAGAGAGAAAATAAAAATCTCCTTTAGGACTAAACTTGGGCTTGTAAAAGGATAAAAGTGTTTGTTGTGCTGATCTGTCCTGTAGAAGCAATTAGTAAAACCTATTTCTACTAAATAATAATTCTAAAATTCTACTTGACTGAATAGGACTTTTTAGTCAAAACTGTATAAGGACTGTATCACTGAGTGCAGGCTTTTTAACTTTAGTTTCAACTTAGGAAAATAAGCCCAGTAAGAACCAGCAGAAGTGAACAAGATGGCTAACCTGTACTCTGAGCAGATAGTCAACAGTAGAGATAATGATGTTGACGGTCGTATTGTTCCCTGTTTGCGTCCTCAAGTAGTTCTGGAAGTCTGAAAAAGGATATTGCAAAATATAGCAATTTTGCGCACATAAAATATGTTAAAATTAAAGCATACAGTAGTGATAACACCAAGCACACTAAAATACATCATTGCATGTTAAGTTATACCCCAGACCTCACAATGGACTTTACACAGCAGAAATGTTACAGGTCTATGAGGGGTCAGGCCCTGCAATAATCAGTGGTGTAATTTAGACATGAAAATGAGCTTTGGCTGTGAAATGGACATACTTGTTGAAGAAACAAATTTCTAATATTTTCTCAAACTGCAATCATACAATCTTTGTGAGGAAAAAGCAGTTAAATAATGTTTACACCAATAAACAATTTAAATAAGTAGAGGGTTTAAGGTGGTAGCTAGGAGAATATTCTCACATCAGGCAAACCAGCAGAGTCACTTTTCTTTACTTTTGTCAGCACAAAGATATGGTGCAACCCCATCAAATATATCGTTAACACCTAAAAAACGCTCTCAGCAGGCCATCAGTCGAATTTATCCAAAGTTTGGATGTCAACCATATTCTGAGGTCAGATCAGTACATACCAGAAAACTTGCACACACACCTGAGTTGTGTCCTTCACAGAGCAGCTGCAGGAAGCGGAAAAGGTCACAGGTAAACTCATCATCTTGCATGACCTTCTCACCTGGTCAGAGAGAGGAAACACACACCCACACACATACATGCACACAGACAGACACATGCAGACACACATATGCACAAGCACATACACAGGTATGCACAAATGTACACACGGGACACGGGCATGTGCAAACATACACATGAGTGCACACACACATTCATATATACAGACACACGTACACATAAAGAAAGTCAGAGAACAGAGGAGACAAAAGCAGACAACATAGAGGAAAGGGATAGACAGACAAGAAGATGGAGAGTGAAGAAGTATTAAAAAGGGATGGTGCTAATGTGAGGAAATCCCCAGTGTTTTCTTTCAGTCAGTGAAAGATGTACAGCCACAATTCATCATTCTTACATAACACACGCACATGCGCGCACACACATTCATTCACGCACTCACTCACTCACTCACTCACTCACTCACTCTTGGATGAGCAGTGGGCAGCCACAGCACTTGGTGGTGGACTGGAGTGGACTGGTTTTTAAACTGCAGCATTTTACAGTCAGGAGTCAGTTCAGACTCTTGTCATGCTTTCTCAAAGCTGGCTTGGTTTAAAGTACAATGTGGCGGTTGCTGCTTGCCATTGTGGATTCTGCATAGACTACAAATACATTGAGGAAGTTGAGGACAGCTTCTCTGACTGCGCTAAAATGCTGCTTGGAACCATAGAATGCAAAAGGAAAAGAGGGTCAGAGAAAGAAAGATGAGACACTGCACAATAACTTATACAACATCAACAGAAACATTAACAGAATACATCTATACAATATGACCAGAAACTGAACTGGGCTGGGGGAGGAAAAACTGTAGGTCTGAAACAAGACTGAAAGTGCACTTTTCTTTTTCAATATTGGAAATTTGGTAGCAATGCAACACATTCTTATCTATAGATCAGTCCGACCAGGATGTCAGAGGTTTCATTTTACTTATGGCACCAAAAAGTATGGCCCTGAATTTGTGCTGACTTTTGCTGATGTCCACTTGTGTAATTCAAGACAAAGGTGTATCTAACTTGCTAAAATAATGGTGGAACTTCACATTTCTAGTGCTGACACAGTGGTGCAGTGGCTAGTACCCTTGCCTCAAGGCACAAGAATCCTGGGTTCAATCCACAACCTCCCAGATGTCGAGGCAACTCACCTTGTCCCTAAGGGTGAGCTCTGTGATCTTATTCTTGCTGTAACTACCCTGATTTCCTGGCAGCTGGTGAAGGATATAATGTAGATCAACTGGTAAATTGAGATCCTGTACAACGCTCACAAAAAAAAAAAAAATCCACTCCATCTTACCCTCATCCAATGGAGAGGCAAGTAACCCCCCAGAACTCACTCCAAACTCAAGTCTTTTAAAGTTGCACCATTTTCAAGCCATGTACCATGACATCAGGCTTTGAGGTCTCTTCCTGGCCACTTCACACTCATTGCAAACCATCCTAGTGGGTGTTTTGGGTCACGCTCAGAGAACGCCATGAAGAAACACCTGTCAGCTGTACTTTGAGATTCTCACTCCAGCTATACAGGAACCAGATGAGACGTAGTAACAACGTAGGCTCACCCAGTGATGCTGTGATAATGGAACACAGCCATGAGCTTTTTCAAGACGTGTGTCACCAAGAAAGCCCACCAGTATCCAAAAATGACCTACATCTTAGGGCTAATCTCATCCATCCCTCGTGGCTTGACTACCTCATTAACATAACCAGAGAAATGTGTGAGGCTTCCTCCAAGTTTTCCAACCGGCAAACAATATCACTGCCAATGTCGTCAGTCATCTAATGGTTTCTTTCTTTTCTCTAGACACCCTCCCAAACTAAACCTGGAGTTAGGGTTCGACCCCTGACCTCAGAATACATGTACCTTGCTTCAGAGTCTTTGTCAGAGCAGAAGGTTTTTATTTTTGTAAATGTGAGTGGCTGCTGAGAATTCCTGTAATTATCAGTCATTTCTGGTTTTGAAATAGATTATTTGTAAATGGAGCACTGGGTAATTTGCAAGAATTTGTTGAGACTCTACCAGAAATTTGGTGACAACATTGCTAGCTCACATAAACAATGTGGGGATTGGTTAAATTCGAGTTAATCCGTGTGATGGTAGATCTTAATTTCCTGGATGGACTGATATATGGAGTTGGTAAATCTTAAGATTTACTCTCTGAAAGGAAAAAGAACCCTACCCTGTTCTACAGTTATTGATGCTATGGCAGTAAAACTCACCAGAATATTTTTGTAGATATGATAATCTGTGTTGTTTTCTTGACGACACATAAACTGAAAATATGATTGAGGATTGTGTAAAAGCACTTTCAGGCTCATTCCCAACACAGTGATAAACCAGATGAGGGGGAATATATTGTTCACATTTGAAAAAAATGATGAGAGCACATTAACGTTTTATTCTTCATATCTGTCTATAGAATAGGATTATAAAAATGGCAAGCTAAGGATGTGGTGCACAGTAACTGCACACAAATTTCTTCTAGTCCATCAAAACGCTGAGGTTGTAACACTATATACAGTAAAATGCATGACGAAACTACAATCAAATCATGAATTTAAAATGCAATACTGAGGTAAAAAATAAGTCAAAACATAAAATAATAAAACTTTGAAAGTAATTCAAAATAAGTTTTTTCATAGCAAACAGTCATGAAGGACAAGTACACTGACTACAGAACACAGCTCAGCCAGAAAACAGAGAGAAGAAAGAAGGAAGGAAAAACGGGTGAGAGTTCACCCCCTTCCACTCACAGAGCAGCATGGCCAGAACAGCCACTGGAAAGTTCAAAATGCAAAGAGGAGGTATAGACCAAACAGATGGATGAAGAGATGAGAGATAAACAAGGCTGCAACTACTGGCTATTTCTTTTGTTTGTTTTGGGTTTTTTTTTGCATATGAATCAATACATTAAATACTTTAATCTTTAATCAATAAATAATGTTTTTATCATTTCATCTGTCTCTCATTTCTCTCAAGATGGCGCCGCTCTAGTGGCAGCCTGCTACAGCAGCTCTCGCTTATCGTTGAGCTTTTTCCGCTCTAATTTTAGTCTTTGAATTTTTTTTACATTTACTGCACGGGATTATGCCTCTGAATGCCCAGTTCAACATGACCTCCATAGTGATTGTGTTTGAGCTGGTATTTTTCATTCAACTTCTACAATGTCTACGTCCGTGTCTGGGGGCCCTGTGCGCAGCCGAGGCCCTATTGCTTACAATAGGGATAAGCTGGTGGTGCTATGTAACACAGTGGTGCTGGCGGACGAGAGGTGAAGAGGAGAAGACGGGGGAGCCGTGCTGGAGCCCAGCGCTGCCACAGAAGGAGAAGATACAGACCGGTCTTCCTGTCTGATTCAATCATCATGGGGAACGTAAGATCTCTCCCCAACAAGATGGACATGTTAGCGGCACTGATGTATTCCCCCATCTTCTCCACCGATGCTTCCTGTGATGTTCTCCACTCTGTCACAGACCGGCTGGACATGTGTGATGCCAACACCAAGGAGGAACACACTTCATCACTCCCTCCCCTGGGAAGATCAGACCACAACCTGGTTCATCTCCAGCCTGTGTACAAACCTCTGGTACACAGGCAGCCAGCTGTGTCCCGCACAGTGAAGAGATGGTCCGACGAGGCTGACGAGGCTCTGAAGGACTGCTTCAACACGACGGTGTGGGAGGAACTCTGTGATTCTCATGGGGACGACATCAACAGTCTCACTGACTGCATCACAGACTATATCAACTTCTGTGTGGATAACACTGTGCCCACCAAGACTATACAATGTTTTTCCAACAATAAATCCTGGTCTGTCTGGAGAGGCCTGAAAACCATCTCCGGCCACAAGCAGGGGACCAGAAGTGGGCGAAGGATCTGAACTTATTCTTCAACAGATTTGATCTGCCCTCCCCCGGCCTAGCCCTCCCTGCTGCAACACCCCAAATCAACACCTAAAGTGGACTGCTCCACACCCACCTCCCCTCCTGCAACCCTCAGCCCCCTTGCTCCAACCAGACCCTCACAACATCCCAGGTGAGAAAGCAGTTTGAGAAGATCAAGGCGAGGAAGGCGGCGGGTCTGGACGGCAGCAGCTCCAGGCTCCTGAAGTCCTGTATGTGCAGACCAGCTGTGTGGGGTTGTTGAGCACATATTCAACCTGAGCCTGAAGCTAGGGAGGGGGCCACAGCTGTGGGAGACATCCTGCGTGGTACCTGTCCCCAAGACTCTGCTCCCCAAGGACCTCAGCAGCTACAGGCTGGTTGCATTAACATTCCACCTGACGAAGACCCTGGAGCGGCAGGTCCTTGCCCATCTCCGCCCCCCGGTGGGCCCTTCTATGGACCCACTTCAGTTTGCCTGTCAACCTGGCATCGGAGTGGATGATGCCGTCATCTTCCTCCAGCACAGAGCTGTCTCACCTGGAGAAACCTGGGGGCACTGTGAGAATCATGTTCTTTGATTTCTCCAGTGCTTTCAACATCATCCAGCCTGCACTTCTGAGGAACAAGCTGGAGAACACAGGGGTGGACCTGCACCTCACATCCTGGATTCTGGACTACCTCACCAACCATTAACAGTATGTGAGGACATGGGACTGTGTGTCCGACACGGTTGTCTGATGTACGGGGGTCCCGCAGGGAACAGTCCTGGCTCCGTGCCTTTTACACTGTAATTTACACATTACACACATAATTTATGATTATATTCATTTTTACTATGTAACCTGCTCTGTCGTCTTTGCTGCTGTGCAAACTTCCCCACTGAGGGACGAATAAAGGTTTATCCTATCTTATCTAATGTAAGATTAGCCATACAATTACATTCTCGTTATTTTGTCCCCCCCCTTTCTTTCAGTGATGGAAAGCCGTAACATCTCTCTGTATAATGGGACACAGTTCACAGCATCGTAAATTGGGTAATTTCATATGAAATTTACAGTCTAACTATGAACTGAAATGCTACTGACGCTAAAATGCTCGTGGATCAGAGAGGAACTGCAAGGTTTGTGAGAGACCCCTTTCACATGACACATACTCATTTGGGTGCAGCTGTAATGGAGGCTCAATCTACCATTTTTTTGTTTGCCATTTTTTGCATTCATTGCAGCCCTGAGAGAGTGAGTCAGAAAAAGACAGAGATAGTGGCTGAGAACACAGAGAGGATCGTACACTTCACAACAGATAACAACCAGCACAATAACCATCTCCATTACTGAGACAAAACAACCAGCTGACTTAAGTTGACTACATGACCGAGAGGGTGTGGGTGGAGGATGGGGGTGGGGGAGGGTAAAAAGTCATATTAGTAATATTTAGAATGTGCCAGATACTGTACAAATCCTGAGAGGGAGGATATATATATAAGTTCTGTTTTAGATGGCAGGTTGTGATAGTACACCTGCACTTCTACTACTTCTGCCTGCACATGTCTGGATTGTTATATCTTAAAATCTATATGGTATATTCCAAAAAAGGTCATCATCATCATCAGTTTGCTTATCGTGGAAGAGAATGAAATGACACATTTTACTTCAAAATTCAGAAGTGGACTGAGAGTTTAAACAGTATAAAAACACCAACTACAAACCCAACCAGAGAGCGAGTTATAATTGGCCTACCCAAATTAAAAAAAAATTAAAAAATCAAACAAACAAACAAAGAAAAAGATTAGGATGGTGAGGGTAAGGCAGAAAAGTAGCTACAAGCACAGAGCAGGTAAGGACGAGGTTTGAAGGTCTACACTCAGGACCTGGACAGAACTGACACAACAACTAACCAACCGTAGTGAGAGAGAGAGAGAGACCAACCAACACACAAGAAAATGGCAGGAGGCATAATTACCACGCTCATGAGTGATGACTGAGGAAGGGAAGAAAGTGCAGTAAACCAAAATGAGAAAAGGAAAACAGGGGGAAGAAAGAAAGAAAGAGAGAAAGAAAGTAAGAAACAAAGAAAGAAACAAAGAAAAAGATTACATATAGGGAAAAGAGCTTTAAAAATTCCGAATTTAGTTGTTTGGTCAACATGGGAATAAATAATGTTTTGACAGAAAACCTGTGCAGCTCAGTAAAACTCAACAAGAGTTGTATGAAAGAAATTTGTTATATATATGATATATAAACACCAAGACCTTGTGCTTTTTTGCTGTTGTTTGGTTTTTAATTGTGGATATGCATCCACAGTCAACCTGTTGTTAATAGGGCCTTTAAAAAGTTGATTAGAGTAATTATAATTATTGTATTTACAAGACAATAGTGAGGAAATCATTAGTAGGAAAAAACATCAGCTGCAGCTAGTGCCATGATTTTATGCTATAATAGGTGCAGTAATGACGAATACAAAGTCAGTTTGAGTAATTACTGGTTTGGAAAGGATGATAAACACCTCAGTGTGACTTCCTTTAAAAAAAGAAATATTTTTGTAATATGTATTTAATGACATTTCAAACCGTCATGATCTACTTGTAGTGAATACCAAAAAAACAAAGTAGCAATATTAATGTTGTAATGCTAAGTACAAGAAAAGTTATTATGTAGTGGCAGTAATTATTCAAGGGTTTTCTAAGTGTGAGCCCTTCATGAGACAAAACTGTCCAGCCATTAAAACTATGCCGATTCAATTGATTACTCTGACATTGAAGTTCTGGAGTCAGAATGAGAATCTTTTTTTAATTTCAAAATGGATGGATGCTTTTCAAGATATCAGAGATAATGATATCCTCAGAATGTGTAAGTCACAGTCAATCTAAAAATATGTGTATCATGTCTGTGTGAAGTAGCTGTGACTGGGTTCTAAGGGTCATAAAGCACCTTAACCACCTCCATGAGCTGTGTGTCACAGCTACTACTGCAGTTTCCACTGCTGACCGTGTTGACCGCTCACCCAAACTACAATAGCTAACTTCCTGCTGTTTTTATGACAGCAGGATGCACTGGTCCCCTCTACCTTAGACAGTATATTTACCTCACGTCTCCTCCCATGAGGAGACATGTCTCACAGTTTGAAAACCTCTGCCTTATAATATAATACAGCAACTACTAGAAAGAAGTGTTAATTGTCTGTAGTGAGTACTAAGAACCAATTGAACAGAGACAAAGACTCTCAATTAAATATTTCTAGGCCATAATGTAGAAATTTAAGTGTTTTGTGAAAAATTAAGCTCACAATCCTGAAAGCTTGACATTGTTAATTAACGATTTTATAGGTGAAGAACAAGGCCTATTTTGGCTGCTGTCAACTGGAATGTCAAAAATAAAGCAGAGTAGTAATTTCCCCACATAGAGTCAAAAGTAAATCTGTAAGTTATACTTCCTCCCTTAAGTCATAACTATCCTCATGTAAAGTCCTCATGCCTAAAAAACAAAGCAGGTCTTTGTCAGAACCTTCCAAAACACATGTGTTCCTATTTAGTGAAGTGAAGTGAAAAGAAAGATGGAAACAAAATCGTATATGTCATACACTGCAAAAGAAAAAGTACATCTATTTACCCTTTTTTAAACCAGAATGTACTTAAAACAAACTTGTAATGTAGGTAATCACTGCACCTATTGTAACATGTTAATAATGTGTGCACCAATGATTTCTTATGTACAGCAGTTAGTTTGCAAGTTATTATTGTAGTTTAAAATCTAGTACTACAAAATCGTAAAACAAAGTAGAATGTCCTACAACCAAGATTCCAAAAGAGTTTGGTCACATGGTAAAACGTAAATAAATCTTAATACAATAACATGTTCATCCTATTTAATGTTTGACCTCATCAGCTTCATTGATTTTTGTAAATATCTGCTTATTCTGATTTGATGGCAGCAAAATGTTTCAACAAAAGACTGTGAAAGTTGTGGACTGATCCAAACAGGTGTTTTTGGATCAGTCCACAACAACAGTAACAGTTTAGGATCATGATTGGGTATGAAAGGTTCATCCTGGGACAGGTTCAACACTTAGTGAAATACTGCATGGAAATGATGCAACAGCTTTGGAACGATGTTCCACAGTTGCAAGGAATGTAGGTATTTTGCCATCTATAATCCATAGAATCATCAATTGATGGAGATGTTTTTTCATTGAATGCCTGTGACCTTTGATCCTATAGGTGGCAGTGCATTAAAAACAACATGATTGTATGAAGGATATGACTACCTAGGCTTGGGAACACTTCTCAAAACTGTTGACAGGAAACAATTTGTTGCTGCATCTACAAATTCAAGTTAAGATTATATATCAAAACTATATATCAACAATGCTGCCGACTTCTCTGGGCCCAAGCTAATCAGAGATGGACTGACACAAGGTGTAAACAAGCCCGCATTTCAGATAGTTTATTTTAATCATTGGGGTCATGTCTTCTGTATTTAATTGAATATTGGGCAAAAGGATTTGCAAATTATTGCATGGTGTTTTTATTTACGTCTTATACAGCGTCCCAACTTTTGAGGAATCAGGGTTGTACATTCTTATAAGCTGTCCACATGAAAGTGATTGATTTGAATTTCGCTATGCAATCTAAAGGATGTCTGTGAACATATTCAACAAATGTATACACACAGAAAATGTAACAGGGAAATCATAAGCACATACACTAGTACACCAGGAAATCATACTTGATAATGCATGTGAACAACAGGTAGTACTGCATTACCGCTTGATCAAATTCAACAAAAAGCTCAACCAAAGTGATGACAGGATAACTGGGACAAAGCAAGATAAAGAAAGATGGTCTGACAAGGATAAAAGAATCTTCATGTATCAAAAGTAACAAACAAGATGCAACACCATACTTTCTTATTTCTAGCATAATGACTTCAATGATCACTTCCTATAATGTTATTAGTGCTAGAGAGACCAGGACATGCTAATGTGAATACTTTCAATTGTTTCATGAGAAAATTTGAGCTTTTGAACTGGAGGAAGAAAAGCTAACTATCTTAGAATCTAATGATCCACTTTGAAAGCGATGGCTTCAGCAAGCAGTGCCTTCTGGATTT
>JBBMOC010000093.1:344185-381685 GCA_037975185.1 Centropyge bicolor | reverse complement strand
TGAGGGTGTGTTCCTTCATGAGCACTGTGGACTGTGTGGATTTCAGCTAGACTGTGAATCAAATGTTGGAGCTGTTGTCATCCAGAGTGCCCACTATAAAAACTGCTCTTTAACTTCTCACTAGTGTCAATATAAAGACGTCATTTTAGTTATTTCAAATTTACTTGCAGTACATTGTCTCTGTCTATTATTAGCTCAAAGTATTCTTACCTTTCCTTGTAAATGGAGATTGTTCCTGATGATCTCTCGAACTTCGTCCTCCGTATCTTTCTGTTGTGAGGGCAAACACACAGGTTTCGAAGGACAGATAATTGTAAATTAACCTATATATATAGCACAAGTCTTACATATTTACATTCAAGTGTCTCCAAGCAAAAGTCTTTGTTTATTTAAGACATCAGTGAAACACTCTGAGGCTGAGTCATCTAGACATTTAAAAAAAAAAAAAAAAAGCAGCATGATTCGGAATTGTGTTCTGTGACAACTGGCAGGTGTAGTTTTTTTTTAAAAGATTTTCTCATAAAAGATTATGATGGGAAAAGCTGATTCCGTAACAGATTTAATGTGGTTGCTGAAGATTAGCTCAGGGTCATTGAGTACTCCCAGATTCCTGACCTGATCTGAGGTTTTAAATGACGGAGTGCTTTGTTTTGCCAATGTCATTGAATACCAAAAGAATTGATTCGTCCCTTGACAACCTGTCAATAATCCGGTCACTTTTTCAACAAGATGCAAGTAGTATGTGAGTAATATCTAATAATTATCCTCCAACTTTTCCGGTCAATCCAAAAATATTTTGTGATCCATTGTAACAAATGCAGCATTGAGGTCAAGAAGAACAAGGATGTCTTGCATGCATCTATAGTAAGCTTATGTGAAGACCATGGTGGTGATAGGACATCGTGTCTGTAAACACAGCATCACACCTGTTATTAAGAGATAAAAAATGTTTGGTGAAGCTGTTTATGTGACCATGTCTAATGCTGCTTCTGTCTAATTTCCACAGCGTCTCATGTTGGAAATTATCATTATGCAAAATGTGACACAGCAGCATTTGTTTTGTGATGCATTTCAAGAATAGAATATATACTGCTGATGCACAGGATTCATGAGCTCCAGTAATTTGATGTGTCCCACATTAGTTATTCCCAACTAGTGTCATGTGTGTAGACCTGTGTGTGGTTATTTTGTAGCTGTAAAACACAATGGATGCATCTGCATGTGTAATGGCACCGTGCTCTGGTGCAGCACTTAAGTCAGAGGATGCAGAGAGAGAGAGAGAGAGGGAGAGAGACAGAGAGAGAGAGAGAGAGAGAGAGAGAGAGAGAGACAGAGAGAGAGACATAGTGACAAATGTGGGCCTCTCTCACCAAAAAACTAAGAGAGCTATTGCATATAAGTCATCACATATTTTAGAAAAAAATTCAGCATAATACATTTATATTAAGGTGATCATTTTAACTGAAATTAAGTGAGAGATGTTCTATACAGTCAATAAAGTTGGATATAATTTTCAACTTAAGGTGTTTGTATAGCTTCTTGTCATATGGATGTCTCATACTATACAACAGGAATTTTCATAATCTCAGGTGTTTTTCCTACCTGGGTGAAGCGGTTCTTAGCCAGCGCGATGAGCTCTTGCTCTCCGGGGGCGCAGATGTTGAGTCCAACAGGCAGCAGGCGCTTTAGAGTGGCAACGATAAGACTGGTCTGCATCGAGTATCGATCTCCCTTCCTCTTCATCTTCTTCCTCTCCTGGTCTGAAACTATTCCCTGAGGCAAAGTCAAACATCGGAAGACAAGAAAAGCACACAAGGATCAATGAAGTTTTACGTCATGCTCTTCCTCATACAAGCCTCGACTCCCTCCACCCTTCTTCTGTCCATGTGTCCATACCTTCGACATCTTACACTTGGTGTCCGTGATGAGGAAGGACATATTGTTGATTTCATTCTGGACCACAAAGTTCTGCTCTTCTCTCTTGAAGTTCTGGTGATAACATGACAGGCTTCATTCATCACTCCACGGTCATACTGTTATGTTGGCTGATGCAGTATTATTTCACACTGTTGTTTGGAATAACAGATTTGTAAAGAAATTCTGATGGTTCAGTGACAAGTTTCAAAGACTATGACCTTCCACATGTGTGTTAAGATGAGATCCCACACTGAACAAAAGTGTAGCTTTTATTTGTCTGGATAAGAGCTTAGCCTTACTCTTGTACCTCATAAAAAAAGTTCTACAGGTGAATTATACCACCACAGTATAGAACTCAAGACCTAAATATTTCATGATGAAGTAATGCTTTTCCTGGCCAAGGAATAATACATGATCTGCAGTTCCATATTTGCCCAATAGGTTCATGTAGCTGCTGGAATCAGTGGAATCATCGGCACAACCAGTCCTTTGCGGGAAGTCATTTAATTAAGTATTAATTTGTTGAAAATGCTAATTAGTGGACACATAGCATTAGATCTTGTCCAGTGCTCACTTTTCTACCTCTCATTGTGACATTTTCACTAGGCAGCATTTCCTTACATGAGACTTGGCCCAGAAGATGAAAACCTCAGCCACCATGCGGAACAGCTCCTCAGCCTCTGGGTTGGACTCTTTCAGCCATCTGGCCCTGTCAGGAAGTCAAGGCAGTTCAGTGACTGTGACACTACGTCGAGGTTTGTTTATGAGAAAACTCCACAGGGCACCTTTAACAATGTACTTCATGCTACTCCACATATAGAGATATGGATATGTACTGTACCTGTTGTAGTCAACAAATCGTATGAGGAGAGGGTAGAATGCGTACAGGTCTCTGACCAGTACGGTGAACTGATCCATGATGAGGAGCTCCGTCTCTGACATCTCACCCCTCCCCTCCGCCTTGCTATGCTCCTCATCCATCAGCACAACTGCCGCTTTCTACAGTACATAGTAATAAATTACTTTCTCTTCATTTTAACTCTAAATATATTGTCATCTTAGTAGTATGATTGTCATCATACTTTTAATGTTTTATGACTATTATAAGACATCGCATTAAAATTGAATATCAGTATTTTAGGCATTTTTCCACTTGAACTTGTGGGAATGTGACTGAAATATTTAAAGATTAAGAACTCTTCCAAAACACAACATTATACTGACATTTATCATTTGCCCCACTGCTGACACACCCCTGACAGCATAGGGCCATGTTAAATGTATTCAGCGTGTATATTTACTTTAGGCGTATGTATTATTTTAGTCCACCTGTGTTTATTATGATGAGCTACATAATCTATTATACGTATCAAAATAACCTGACTTACTTTTTTGAGTTTCTCCATCAGAGGCAGGAAGTGGGTCTTGAGAAGCTGGGCCTTGGCCTTGCTGATGATTGGTTGAGAGAAGACTTTGGAGCAATGACAGAGATGGGGTGCAGTGGTTAAGCACAGAAAAATACATTTTCATTTAGCTTCAATGTTCATCCTGTGTTCATTGCTTTCAGTTTGATGCAGTGTGTGTGTGTGTGTGTGTGTGTGTGTGTGTGTGTGTGTGTGTGTGTGTGTGTGTGTCACGGTGACTGATGGACGGTGGCAATTTAAAACTTTTTGAAAACCATTCGACCAACAAACAGAATCAAGAATATTAAGCCTTACATTATTTTTTTTCCATTTTAACAAATTGCATTCTTTAAGTCATTATCAACTGACTGAAGCACATTTCATGATAAACACACAGCATTTGAAGAGACACTAGAGAGAGCGAGACTGAAACTTTTGCAGACAAGTCTCAGAGATGGAACACGACACACACACACACACACACACACACACACACACACACACACACACACACACACACATTTTGTCATGTTTACCAGCCAGCCTTTTCATCCAGGCTCCTTCATCTATTCCCAGGTTGTTGTAGATGATTTTGAGAATGTTTCCCAGCAGAGTGTTCATGTGCTCAGAGGTCACCGAGGTGCAGCAGTTGTCAGCTTTGTCTGGGTTGCTCTCTGGTCCATGTTCCCACCAGTGAGACATGTAGCTGCACAACATTGGCAGCACCACCTTCACAGGAAGGAAATATGTGCTGCAGGTTAAACTGTGATGAGATCACCCACTTCCTCACCCTGACATGATGCTTTTTAAAGCATCTCATTGACCGTTTGACAATGAACCCCCCCAGATTTTTTAATAATTATGTGCACACTATTCACACTCAATCAATAGGGGCAACCGGAATTTGCAATCAGAAGCATCTGTGGTGTCTGTGGCACAGTGTCACGCCAAAACGCTACAAAGGTACAGAGTTTTATTTCTGTGGGACCATCTCCATCTCTCAAACTCTAATACCTAACATGGATGATTCTGAGAATAAACCAGAGCACGGACAGGTATACAACAGAAGTAAGGTTGATGAACATCCCACCTCCATGACATGGGGCATCTGGGTATATCTCATGCCAGACTCTGCCAATTCCATGATCTCTTCCAAAGACTTCTCCAAGTTTGGGATCAGAGGACAAACTTCGCCAACCTGCCCTGGAAGGCCGAGAGCTGAGAGGTGGAAGGAGAAATGCACTGAGTCACCAAAGATACAACACACTGAACAACATGTCTGCTGAGAATGCCGGCTTTGCAAGAACCAGGATGTTTTCAGCTTCTAGGATTTCTGTACAGATCCTTCCAACATGATTATCATGCTGCAACATGTGGTGACATCAATAGAATGCACCTGTATTCATGGTTCATAGCTTATGTCTGCCCATATAATAACCCCACCACAACGTTCTGTTCACATCCTCTAAATACCATTGAATGTGAGCATTAGCCCACTCAATTTGGCCACAATGACAAAGTGCAGTCAGGTCAAGACCCTGGTGAGGATGACGAGCATGCAGAGGAGCTGACAGTTTGTGTACAAATTCTTTGGTTATGCAAACTAACTGTTGCATCAGCTGTTCCAAGTGGCTGGTCTCAGATCCTGCAGGGGAAGAAGCTGGACATTGGGGTCCTGGTCTGCAATTGTGAGGCAGGTTTGATGTTCTGTGACATTGTAGACAATTACATGCGCAGGCTGCTTTAAATCTATCGTAGTGAAATGAAAAATTAATTTACAAACATTAGTTCTGGTGACCAGTCCTGCAGTCAGCATGCACTGACCACATGCTTCTTCAAAGCTTACATCATACATTGTGTTGTATGATAAAAGTAAACATTTTAATACAGTCTTTTATCGTGACCAGCCCAAGGCACACCTGTGTCATAATCATGCTGTTTAATCAGCATCTGGACATGGCACATCTGTCAGGGGGATGGATCTTGGCAAAGGAGAAGTGCTCACTTACAGCGTTGTTAACAGGTGAGTCATCAGCAGCTCACTCATAGTGTTCATTAGAAAGATTGCACATTGGTATAATTCAGCCCCCTCATGTCTGTGTAATGCAAGTACACCTAGCAGCTGAACAGTGAAATGAGACTGATATTCAGCAGTACCCGCTCTGTCTTTAGCTCCTTTGCTGTTGTAGATGGAGAAGCTGTTGAACTTGTTGATGTGACGCTCCAGGAAAGCGACAGGGAAGGCTGCTGAGAAGGCAGCTAAGCACTTTCCTAAAGCTGGACGCTGTCTGGAGAGAGCAGAGGAGAGGATGAACAAATGATCAGTACTTTCATTATCAGTCATTCATTTCAAATAAGTATTGTCCAAAGTAATAAGCGATGTTGCTTATTAAACATGGGAAAAATAATAATACTTTAAGACAGGTTGCTTTGGAAAATTTGTTTCGTAGAAATACATTTTGAAATATTAAATTTGGATTCATCTTTTCTTTGTCTTGTCTTATTTAAGTTAATTGCATGGGTGTCTAGTTACAGCTCTTAGGAATATCAAAAATAGCTCACTTTACTTACTTACTGTACCTCAATTTTATCATCTTTATTTTGTGATGAGAAAATGATGAGATGCTGGGTTTTAAAGCAGTTTGGCAGCATTTCCTCAAAATGAAAAAAAGGTGCCAATAAGGAACTTGTGCTGACTGCTGTGAACCGCTTAACAGTGTAAGGATCACTGTAAAAATCCAAGGAGGAAAAAAAATTGGTGTGCAGTGTGAAATGCTGCCAAATGACGACAGGTCTACCACTTACAGGAGGCAGCACTACAGCTCTGTTCTTAAAGCTCAGCAATGGGTGAACTTACTACTCATTAATAGTAAATTGGTAGTGATTAATTGTTGCTAAGATGTTTTACTGTCACAGCCATAGCTTGGGTGCATGTGTAGTGCTAAACAGTTACTCTGCAATGATTGCAAATGCAAATTAATTCACCTGCCTTACATATTTGACACACACATCACACAAATCTAGAGCTTGCTGGACAACGAAGTACATCAGAGCATTCATGGAGTTCTTGGTCTCTTTTCTAAGGTGTATTGATCAGCACTCTTATAGACTAAACATACTGAACACACTGTAAACATAGAGTTTATGGTTGTGAGATTTCTCTGTCACCTTTATACTGTGCGCCATGTTGGTGTGCTATATTTGCTGTTTCTCAGTTATGTACATCTAATGGCCATATGATTCAGGTGCGTGAAAAATCAGGGTAAACTATGCTGAATTTGAGTTGCATCCACATGTAGATGTGGAGGAAACATGGACCTGTGCAATGTCAGGTAGACTGTACCTCTCTACATAGATGCTTTTGTTGGTTCCCAGAAAGTAGAGGCTGTTGAGGATTCTGTAGCAGGAAACCTGGACATCATCCACTGGAAGAAGAGAGACAAACAAAAAAGAACTTTTTGCAGTTTAAATTTTATGTTTAAATGAGCAACATTGAAGTTTTGCTTCAGAATGAAGCAGAAATCTATTTCAAGTTTGAAATTTGACATTATCCTTAAAGAAGAAGACATTAATGGTTGTCATCTTCATCAGACACAACGTGAACAGCAGAAGTCAGTACGTACATATGAGGTCTTCTCCGAACATGTTCTGCCCGATGTGTTCGAACAGGGAGGAGAGGACGGGCAGCAGGGCGAAGGTGGTGTAGTTGATGATCTGAGTGACACCTCTCGGCTGCTCTCTGCTGTGGGTGAACTGACCAAGCTTCAGGTTCTCCTGGGTCTTCTCCAGATCCTCTGCTGCACTGTCAAAGTACGACCGCAGCGCTGCCTTCACGGACTCCAGGCCAGTTTTCATCACTGTCCTGATACATGGGGAGAATTAGGTTTTACATTACTCTCTGTTCTGTGTCCAAGGCAGATGCAGATACAAACAAAAACTTCGGAAGAAAGAGTTATTTCTTCAGGTCTTTCTTTATGAATAAACTACTCGGTAGCTTGTGACTGCTGACACACTGCATGAGCAAAGGGTTAATGTTTCTGTCTTTCCTTACCTGGCATCCAGGCTTTGTCCCAGTATCTGCAGACAGTTGACTATGGAGATGGCATTGTTACCTGGAAAGTAGACAGGATTATGTAACAGCACAGTCTCTCTCTACAGGGACTGAGGTTCACAACTGTCAGGAATGTGAAGAGTGAAGAACTACAGCACTCAAATCAACAGGAGCTCTAACTGGGAAAGACAAATCTGAAAATCTGAATGTTCAAAGAAAAAAGATGTGTCCTTGAAGATAAAAGCTTAAAATGTCATATTCATAAGTGGAGACGTTACAGTCTCATTAATTCCAAACATTTTACACTGTCAACAGTACTGGAATGCAACAATTCTGACAGCTTAATAAATACCGATAATAAACATGTTTAATTGGCCCAGGTGTGTCTGTTTCCAGTGTCAGGTTTTAGTCTGCAGAGGTGGAACATCTTTTTACTTTGAAGACAATGACATGATGGATAAAGTTGCAATAAACACCACACAACACACACAGGTGCTGAGCAGAGGATGAGTATACACACAACCACAATATCATGCATGCATGCACACACACCAATGCACACTGATTCAGAATGTTCACGTTCATCCTCTATCTATGTCTCTGTCCCACACAAACACAACAATAACAGATGCAAACCTCCACAGGACAACATGTTTTATAATGTATCTGAGGCTCTCTCTCTGTCCTCAGTATTGCGTGAACAAATGTATTAGTTCAACAAATTCTTTGAAACATGGCAGTAACTTAGATGAATTCCCCAGGATTTGACTGGATTTTCAGGGATTTAAATGGTAGCGTTTTTGACCACTAGTGGTGCTATTGAGCAATGTCAGTGCAAGTGGAGTTTTGTTTTGTTACAAAAACAAGACCAGGCCAAACCTTTTCCTCCAGGATTCATTTTGATGTCCTTACACACATTATGGATGCATAATGACCTACTTAGTGTATACTGTATATTCATATTATTCTATTTATCTGTAATGTCCTGTGGTGTAAATATAACAAGGACAAACATAGCTGGTTAAACTCAGCTTTTAATATTAACAACCTGTTAAAGTGTACCAGTGATCAGTGCTGGGTAATGAGCCTTAAAACATTTTTGGTACAGACTGAAATTTGTCTTTAGCATCAAATATCAAAAACTGTCCTGTACAAAAAGCTGGCATTAAATGTCTGATCAAACATGTTATTTTGTTGACTTAGTATCTGATTTGAAATCCAAACTTTGCCTAAATATAAGTTTAAAATCAGCAAAATGCTTGCATAGCTCTGTATCAAAACCTGACTATGATATCAGCACTAGTCTATCTGACTATTTAATCCTACAAAGGATTATGGCACACTAAGCACCACAATTGATTTACCTCAACATAAATAACAGTGATAGAAATTTGATTAATGTTTTTTCAACCTTTAATTATTTGGGGATGTTTCGCTGAGAGTAAAATTCTTTTGCAGGAACACTCTTATCACATTCACACAATTACATACATTCACACCAGGAAACTGGAGTGGCTGGGGTTGAACCAAGGACTTCTCAGTCACAGGCTCACCTCTCTAACTTTATGGTCACCACTGCCCCTTTTAGCAAACACTTGCCCATTAATGTGAATGTAAGCCCTGGTTTTAGTCTTAGAACTATTTGGTTGGTCTCTAGCTGTGTCTGTCTGCTGTTTAGAGCTGATGAGATGAGAGCAGTTATGGCAGCTGTGTCATTTTTCAGCAGGATCAGAAAGAGCTAATGTTTCATTTGCTTCAAGGGTAATTGTAAAAATAATGAGGAGACATCCCTATTCATCTGTTTTATTCGCACCATCAATTTTCTCTCAGGGACATATCTGTGGTATTGGCAGTGCTCCTAGTTCAGCACTGTATAATGCATACTTCACTCAGTCAGAACAACAGCAGAGAAGGAGCAGAAGTGGAAGCATTAGGCTTGAACGTCCTTACCAAATAAGGATATCCTATGTCTGACAAGAACTCCCAGTTTGCAGAAAAGACTGACAGGATTCAATGAAAGTAGAGAGGAGGAGGTAGAGAGGGAAGCAGAGAAAGAGATACGTGAGAGAGTTCCAGAGAAAGACAAAGAGAGAGCAGGGGAGACATAAGAAGGCACACAACCTGATGTCAAGCTGCTGAAACCTCAAACAGCTCAGTGACTGTCAGACACAGGTATTCAATTAGAAACAGCAGTCTCCAATATACAGTCATGGTCTTATTCAGCATTTATACAACAGTACATAGAGATTGTGCTGTATCCTATAATACTGGCATTGTTGGATTTCTATCTTGTCCGCTGCATCATTTGCTGCACTCACCTGGTGACCATCTCCTTCTCCTTGTTGGAGGCGTGGCCACCGCTGCTGATTGGATGGATGGCTGTGGACAGGAAGTACAGCCTGTGGTTTTTGAAGTACTGATCCACCAACGGCAAGACGACCTGCGGGTTAATTGACATGGGAACACAATGTAATTAGCCATCTGTCTGTCTTTCAGAAAAAAATGGGGTCTTAGAAGTTTATTGTTGTACTAATCAATGTCAGTGCGTAAAGGGCATTTTTTTTGGCTTTAATTTGGCTTTTAACCAGGATTGTTTTACTAAAAAATTAGAGTATAATCTCTCAGAAACACTCATGCACACACTCATACCGCTTTATCTGGAAGTTGCCCAGTACAACCATAGTATTATCTTTTGGTCACTAAATGGCTCCACTGGAGGACTTGAGGATTAGGGTCTTGCTCAAGGGCACGTCAATGCCAACTGTCTAACCTCCAGGTGGCCCGCGCTCTTTCACTAAATTATCACTCTCTGTCTCACACAAGCTTATGGCCACATTCCAAAAGAGTGGCGACACTGTATGAAACATAAATAAAATAAAAAAACTGAATGCAGTCATTTGTAAACAAACTGTATTTAATCTATATGTTTTATTGTAATTTTAGCTACACTGAGTTAGAAACACCTAAAAGGAACAGTCACACCCAAACTTGATTTTATGGTTTATACTGTGTGCACAATGTGGACATTGTTACCTCCGCCAAGGAGCTTATGTTATTGCCGGCATTGGTTTGTCAGAGGTAGGACTAATATTTTGGGGTGTAGGTCACAATAAGCTGAGGTAACTGTGCTGCTTGGCAGAGGTCTGCGCTCTCAGAGTGAGTTTCTAGTTTGTCTTATTATCTCTCAGCTGATGAAACATAATTAGAATTAATAGCAGTTTTTTGGTAACCACAGATGGTTTGGAATACTGTTGCAGAAAAGCTTTATTATTACTGCTGGACAATATAATTTTTCTATTCCTATTCTCCACTAAGTTCAGTGGTTGCTTGAGGACAAACAGACCCTTGTTTCAAAATGGTGTTTAAATCTTAGTATGCATTTTTCTCAATCAAATAGAAACACTCAAAGGTCAAAGGAAGGATACTAAAATACACAACTGGCTGATGAATCAAATAAAATGATGAGTTCTGACCTTTCCAAAGAACTTAATCTGCTGCTCATGAGGAATCTTCTCTCCCTTCGGTCTTGTTCCCACATCTGATAAACAGGTAGAATACAATCAAAGACAGATTTACACTGTGACGCTCATCTGAAATGTGCACATTGCCTCAGGCGATTTTTATTCAATTTATGGTGCAAAGAGTCCATTGAAATGAGTATTCAGTGTGTTCAAACTGAAGAGAGGCAAGTTCACTTGTAACTTCAAATGTAAAATTGATTTGACGCCATTTTCACAGTGGACTAGTACACAGGTACACCATGTGATTCAATTTACTCCACAAGTCTCTTTTTTCCTGTTTATTGATTTCAGGCAGATTCACATTAAGCTTCAGCTATAATACCTATAAAAGTACTACTTACTTCTTTAACTGGTTAATAATGATGCTTGAATGTTGCATCACTTGGATCACCCATTCTGAGTAAGTGCCTTCCCACCACTGGAGTGTAGGTTTTGCATAGAAAATAATAGGGATGACTGTCACATAGTGCGGTGCTGGTGTGTGTAATCCATGCTTTATGGAGTCAGCGCTGTCAAGTGCAAACTGGATGTTATAACAATTTGCATGGCCTTGTCTAAAAATGTGTCTGTGTAGGCAAATTAAACTGCATACACTTGACACTGTTATAAACTGTTGGCATTTTGTAGCCACCCACTCTGCACATTGTTTTTATTTTGGTGATATAGCACCCTTCCCTCTGCACCAACCTTGTGAATCTAACCAGGGTCAGTTCAGCTACATGCAGCACTTTACAATCACATTGCATTATATTAATTTCAAAAGTGTTATTTTTTTATTATTCACCGACAAATTTTCTCACCAAACTCCATCATGTGTTGGTGCGCCTGGTCCACGTATGTGATGAGCTGCTGGAGGAAGGTGTAGGCAAACCGTTTCTCTATAGCTGGAGTGTCCAGCTCCTGTGACTTCACACCTCTGAAAATAACACACACATTCTTAAAGGAAGGATTTGAAATACATTGATTTTTCATATTACCCAGAATCACAAGAGAGGACAGATATCAATTTCATATTGGTGCATCCATAATTCTGATAGGTCTGGGATGTGCTTTAGCAAAGACTATAAAGCTTTCTTAATGAACAGTTGTATCCTGTTTAATTAGCATGTTCAGATCATTTGAACTATTCATTGACCAACAACAACAAATTGAAGTCTTATTTGCTATCTGTCATGGAAAGTATTTTTATTAGATTACCAAGGCTGGCAGTTTCCATCTTCTTACACTCTCTGTTGTTTGTTAGGCTAAACACATTGCAGATCTTTGGACTAGAGATGAAACTGATAGGACTCTGGTTCTGACATTTTAGCTTTTATTTTGCTCCTTTAAGTTTATGAAAAACAAACAGTAGAGACACACTGTTATCCACAAACTATAGTATGTCATGCGACAAATATCACAGCTCATATTTGGGTTCAACCAATCAAACTCATACAATATTACATTTTTTTAACAGTACCTCCGATCTGTGCGTAAAGTGTCATTCCGTATTTCCTACCTGGACACAGTGTAACCGTTGATCTGGAGGAACTTGAGGATGTCTTGTGCTTTTTCTCTGTCTTTGGATTTCTCTTTGGCTGTCAGTGTATCATAGGGGACCAGCAGAGGATGGTTTCCTCCACCTGGAGACAAGAGCAACACGGCAGGATGGAGAATGAAGACAGCAGGCTGACACAACAGCCGCTGTTTGTTTGAGCACCTCTTTCAATGGTCCTTAAAACTAAACAGTACGACAGCTGTACTAGTGGCCTTGCCATCAGCTCCGAGGAGATGAATGTTCATTGCTTCACTAAATAATCTATATCCTGGCTTTCACTAGTTTTTAATTATTTCATCATTGGTTTTGGAAAACCAATAACCATAAATTGAATATCACTCTTAGAATGTTAAAATTCAGACTATTATATCTAGAACTTGAAAACCTGATTCATGCCTTTGTTTCATCAAATAATGGCAACAACATAAAGATGGTGGCATTAGCAGTGGTAGAACAGGAAAAAGGTTAGTGAAACATTGTGCATGGATGTGCTGTGTGATATCTACCTTTAGCTTCCAGCTCCATTTTCTTTTTCCTGGCCCAGATGTTGTGATAGTTCTCTGCAAGCAGCTCTGCCATAGACTGGAGAAACACAATATTAAACATATGCTGTTATATTGAACACATCAATTCATCTGTTCATTGACAACAGTTTTTATATTGATATGGATAGTTTCTTAGTGCTACAATAGCCCCATTTAAGCCAAGGGGGAGAACATTTTTTTCTTTCATTTGTTCTTCTATACTGTTTTAGTCTTGCTGTATACAGTAATGCACCTGCATGTCTCTTGACAGTGTAACGTTGCTCATATCAATGGGTCTGGGGCTGAAAGCTGGAGCTCCTTCAAAAGACAGCTGTGGAACACAGGACAGATACTGATGTCACTTTCTATGTGAATATCCTCTATAACACAATGCAAATGTGTATGTGGTTATGTGTGTGATACTGCATGTGTGTTGGTTTTCCTATACCTGACTGGCTTGTGATATCCTCCTGGACTTGTTGTGGAGGCTGGCAGGGTCACCCTCTCTGATCCGGTCTATGCTCCAGCCCCAAGACAGCATGGTCTTCAGAGACTCTCTGACTGGCCAGCAATATGCTTCCTTATCCTGCAAGATTACAAACAAACTTTAGACAAAAACTGACAGCCGCACACACACTGAGATACAGTATTTCCTTGCTCCAAGTGGATCAGTGGAATAATGTGAAACAGTTTGTCAGAATGTGTACAGTGTCTAATTGTGAATTTCCCCACTGTGGGATGAATAAAGGTATATCTTAGCTTAGGTATATCTTATGTCACCTACGTCCTTGTGTTTCATGAAACAAACTAGTACACATAGACAAATTGCTCCATAGTGCTACTAGGGGTCATAGACAGGGAACCCCCTCGTGAAACTACGACCATGGCAGACAATTGCTTGGGCTGACTCAGGCCTACTTTGACTTACCTATTTTACCTTAATGCTGGCTATCCAGACTCAAGCCAAGCTAGTAAATAATACACCAGGATCAGGTGCAGCCATTAATTGGCCAGATCTGGCTCACATTCAGTTATATTGTGCAGCAACAGCTCTGAATGCACCAACACACACCTATCTGTTTCAGTTAAAACTCTAAATGTGCAAATTGCAAATCAAAGACAAAATGAAGCCAGACTCAGACAGTTCATGCAGATTACCTTCTCAGTGAGGCCTTTGTATGGTTTCAGTAAGGTGTGGCTCTTGGAGATCTCACACATCTGTTCCCCAAATGACCAGCCGTTGGAAAACTGTTAAACATACAGTACATAATTCATATTTTAAAATGTGCACATTTTCTTGCATCATATAACTACTGAGGCATTGTAAACAAACCAGACTACCACAAGTCTGAGGTGACTTGTCACCTCCTTACCTTTTCTATACACCACTTCTCATGGTTATGCTCTGCATATCTGGTTATGAAGTAGTCCAGTTTCTCTGGGACAGTCACACTGATGAAGACAGAAAAGACAAAAACACATTCAGTATGTGGGGATCACCTGTTGTCAAGACTGATCTCAACTGCAATCACAGCCAAGCCAATAATCTACATTTTATTTTAAAAACAGTGAATGATTTGATCATTTTTTGGACAAATGTCCGATCATTGTACCTTTAATGAATCCTTCATACAAAGAAAAAACATCACAAACAACAAAACTAGTAATTGAACTTTTTTAACAAAGAAGAAATAAATACTGTATGTTGTATACTTGGCAGTGTCTGCAGGCTGTGGGGTGAAGTTTCCCTCTGAGTCCATGGATGACTGTTTCTCCATCATGGCCATGTAGTTGGACTCCATGTAGTCTGGAGGAAGAGCTCCGGCCACAGCACTGAGACATGGTAATGCCAGCTTAAATAGCTCCTGGTCATACCGCTACATGACAAAGACACATACACAGTATGCAGCTTTATACATCAGCCCAGTTCTGCTGTCACATTTAAAGCTAATGACTTTGTCATTAGACTTAGATAGTCCTCTGATCATTTATCATTGAGGTAGGATCATTACCATCAGTATTAATCATTTCTCACTCTAATTGTATTATCTTGGCAGTAGCCAGGTTTTGGAACAAATACTGGAGGTGTGGGGTTTGAAAGACGTGACCATTCACCAGGTAGTGAAGGTCAAAGGTGCTATATGTTGCATTATGGGAAATGTAGGATTCAGGGTTTTTCTGGATCTTGACCCATATTGGGGGCGAAAAGTCATGATGACTGCTTCTATTCTGATAATCTTGTGAATCCTTCAACTTCGTGGACGTGTAGCACAAATTTTTTTAAACCCCTTGCATATTCACTTATTTTATTCATCAGCTCATTCACTTCATTTTCATTTAATGTTCTATAAAAACAGCCATGAACTTGAGCCTCACCTTGCGTGACAGAGCATCAAATATTCCCCAGAACAGTTTCCTGGAGAGATGAAGCTCTTCATCTGATGCAGCTCCAAAGTTGCCCCAGCCTCCAGCCAAGCAGTAATACTTCCAACAACGCTCATAGTGATTGGTCAACAGCTGGCCAAAGACAAGAGGACATTCATCAACCATGTGCTGGCTTGAAGAACTACTTTCTTGTGTTGTTGACAAGTGGATTGAAATTAATAAATTTTCTGAATGTGCTCAATTGAACAAACTTCTCCTATTCATATTGCCATGACACATCATCACAATTTCATGGTGGACTAGAGGATCTTGCCTGACTCTTTGTGAATGTTGTCTGAGCTAAGGTAATATGATGGCAAAAACGTGTACAATGTATTATTATTATTCCTATTAGTGCCAAAGTATAGTCCCTGCAGATTCATCTGAAATGGGCTTTTGAATTCTTACCTTCAGAGGCATCTTGGTGTGTTCATTAAGCAGGGGGACATCAAACACCAGCCTCCTCAGCAGATGCTGCATCATGGAAGGCCTCAGCTTACTGCACACAATTAACATCACAGACATTAGCTGCTTATTTTCACTGCTGAACATAAGCAGTACAAAAAATACAGCAGACAGATCAGATCTTAAAACAAAACAACAAAAACACCCAACACACAGGACACAGGAACATAAATGTTCTGCTGAGTGAAGTCCAAAGACAATCTTAAATAAGATGACACTGACAGAGCCACAGCCATGAATCAGCTCAAGTCCAGATGACGTCTTTATATAAGAGGTTTTCAAAGTGGGAGGCGGGCCTCCCCAGGGAGTTCTACGCTGTGTCTGAGGGGAGGCCCCCAGTCTCAGACTATGAAAACCCCTGTTTTATACATGGCCCTTGATTATGTGGGCTATAGTTGATTTTACATGGTCAGCCCTGTGCAAATCCACACCACTTGTCAGACTCTTAAATTGCTTTTCTGACAACCCCTTCAACATGTTCTTACAAGAATTTACACTGTGGGATTTTGATGACTCTCACACATGGATTTTTTTCTACATTTTGCTCGTCTCTGTTGTAATTCCAGTCTTACCCACATACAGCCAGCAGACACTCCTCTATGGCGTCCCTCTGGGCCTTGGTGAGGCAGCAGCCTTTGGACAGGCGGTACACTGTGTGCAGCAGGGAGTCGATCAGTGAGGCGAATGGCTCCGTCCCCGCAAACAGTGGAGCACATTTAGTCAGGAGAGGCAAGACAGCTGTGCACAGATACCTGTTGAGGGCAAGTGCCATGTCTGTGGCACTGAGAGCAGCCTGACATAAATACAGAGACAAAGGAAGAAAGTGTGTGATCAGGTTTGGTCTGGGAAAAAATTGCATTCAACGGGCAGTGGGATTTAAGAGAAGCAAGGTATGTTTGTGCATGAGAAAGCTCTCCTGCAAAGAATGTCTGTGTATATATTTGTTAAAATGCCTTCAGTGCTTGACTTATTTAATTTAGGGCCATTTAAAGTTAAAGTTGCATTAACAGTTTTTTGGACCCTTGGTTGCATTGGAAAAACCCAAAACACAACAAAATAATATGTCAGTATTATCACATACATATCATCAAGGCAATGATGATACAAATTCTAAAATGGGATCGCTCTACACATCTTCAACCAAGGAGCATTTTACAATCACCAGAGTTTCAAAGTGGACAACCAAGCTTAGTGTCACCATTTCAGTATCCAACCTAATGTGAAATATTATCACAGAATCCCTTTCTGCTCCTTTAGTTATGAAATTATGACACCAGAAAAGTGTTTTTGGAGAACACTGTGATGTTGCAAGTGAAGTATATCTTTGACCATTTACTTCATCATTTCATCCTATTAGAGATATTTGAGTGAAATTTTGTCTTAATCAGCATTAGAATTCTTGAGTTATGGCCAAACGTGTTCTGTGAGGTCACAGTGACCTCTTTGACCTTTGGCCACCAATTCGACTCATTTCAGTCCTTGGGTCTAAATGGATGTTTGTGTCAGAGGTGATGAAATTCTCTCCAGATGATCCTCAGATATTTTGTTGACAAAAAAACAACCAAAAAACATAATGCCTCCAGCCACGGCCAATACCAGTACACACACACACACACACACACACACACACACACTTACAGTGTCCAGGGAGGCAGCAGCTCTCAGATCTGGTAAGAAGCCGACCTCCAGCAGGTGCAACAAGAAATTCTGGTCTTCTATTCCGTAGACTCGGTCCAGAAACAGGACCATGGCTGCTTTATGGTCCGGACAGAAACCAGCTGACATGTCTGGCTCCACCACCAACCCATCTACACATGCACAAGCAAACACATCAAAACACACATAAGAAACAAGATTAAAGTTGAGATTTAGCCATCGACCAAGTCACTGCCTTTTACTCATGTCTGCACATTTTCTAATCGTGATTACTGTGTCATGCATGTGAGGTGGGGTAGGTGCTAGAGGGCTTGCTTACCCTTAGCCAGGTTGGGCATGGAGAATGGAATGCTGATGACTCCCACCAGGTCTTCAATGGGAATCAGAGACCTCAGAATGGCTCTGATACGGATCGCTTCACCTTTACCAGCATGGATCAACTGATATTAAATGGGATAGGTTAGTGTGAGTATCTATATGAGCGTGTGTGTGAGTGTTTGTGAATGTGTGTACTTGTACATCTGTCGATGTGGCAACCAATTTGAGCTTAAGACCTTGGCCGGTCCTGACTTTTGGACTGACCTATGAAGAGTTGTTGGAGGGTTCAGACTGGGTTTTAAGGGTTGGGTTAGAGATAGGTTTAGGTTACAGTTAGGGTAATGATCGGAGTTAGGCATTTAGTTGTGATGGTTAAGGTTAGGGTAAGGATAAGGGTCTGGGGAAAGCATTATGTCAGTGAGGGTCTTCACAAGTACAGAAGTACAAACATCAATGTGTGTTTGTATGTGTGTGTTGTCACTCACATGCATCTCTGGAGCACAGCGGCCCAGCAGGTCAATGAGAGCAGCATAGAAGGTCATGATAGCGTTTCCCATGTGGATGGTGTCATCTTCCTCTTCTTCCATGTCACTGCTACATACACATACACATCGACAGCACTGTAAATGAGTTCTTCATGACCTCTAGTAGAATAAATATGCAGTGAATAATAAATATGTAGATAAATATGTAGACAAACAGCTCCATTTTGCACTCAAATCTAACACTATAACAGCAAATGAATAAGACATGACAATGACGTCTTACAGGGTCTTGCTGCTCTCAGATGTAGGAGAGGGACCATCTCTGGACAGATCCTGAGATATCTTAATGGCTTCCTCCATCGCTGCCAACAACCCATCACCGCCTTCACCCCGAAGTGCTGGGCCAAAACATTCTGGTCGGCGAATCAGAAGCCTCACCACAACGTTGGCATTCTCCTCCACACTTTCACCTGGCCCCAGTAAGAGCATAGGTGTTTAACACACTGTACGCCAAAGACATATTACATTACACTGCTAGTTGAAACAAAGACTATGAGATAGGGAAATTGTGAGATGAAATTTGTGAAGTTTAAATTTTCACCATTGCAGAAGACAGCAAAGCGCAGGAAGTCGAGGTAGCGTTCACCCTCTACAGGATTCCAGCCAATGTCAGGGTATCCTTTACGCACCAGCATCGCACAGCTCTGAAGCCCACACCCAGCTAGGTACTGCACCACCTGCAGAGGCAGAGAATGAGACATATACCATATATGAATGTCCATACAATTGCATCAAAAACAGTGGAAGCACAACCTAATCATTAGGAAAACCTCCCTATTGATTGTATATTTATCTATTAGAGTGTTTTGGTTTTAGTGGCCTGATGAAAGCTGAACAGACAACACTTCTCATCACCTTGTATTGTTCAGAAACTTGATTGTATTACCAGCTTGTTCGTATTGCGGCTGCCATCAATCTTTGAGAAATACATCACGTGAACACAGGCACGTGAACAATTAGCTTATTCAATAATGAGTTGGTATACAGATATTAATCAATGACAATTCTGATCATAAATGAATCATATGAATATATATATACTGTAGATTCATATATTATAAAAGTAAATGAAGCGGTGTATATTCCCTCAGATGCCAGTTTATTAAAGAGACCTTTAGGAGCAGCATCATACTGAGCGGTGTTTCTAATACAGTATGTAATCCACCTTCATCGATATCACTGGTGTATACTGAATATTAGGCACGACTCTCAGTATAACACAATTACAAGTCAGTAGCAGAACAAGCAGCCTCCAAAATGACTATAAAATTGAATCAACATCGCTCTAAAGATTTTGACCTTCAAGAATGTCGGAGTTATTACTGGACTGCTGTATTTTACTGAAGTACTTTTACCATCTATTTTTGGTCTGTGTCAGGTGAGGACTGAAACCATGATTTGTATGTTGCATTCACTGAATGAAGCAACACCTGAAATTCTGTGTGTGCATGTGCAAATGTCAGTCTTACCTTCTCCAGGTCAGGCTCTCTTAGAGCCAAGGCCAGTTCATTATTATCCATGACTGATGCTGCAGCCACATCCAGTGGAGTAGAACCTCGCATGGAAGGAGATGCTGAGGACAGAACAGGACACAGGACATGGAAGAGAAGAGCAGAGGAGTGGAGAGATATATAGATAGAAGTAAGAATATAGAGTCTATTATCAATAATACAACAAAGGTGTATCTGTTCCTGGACACAGCACTATTAAAACAGTCAATGTTGCCTGTGAGCAATGAAGCATGAAGCTGCAAAAACAATTTTCCCATCACACTCAGAATCTCATCAGAAACAGCACACAGCTTCTCCTCGTACACACATGTGCATTCAAACAACAACACTGGTGAGCAGGAAGGAGTGAGCAGAGGATATTCATTTTCAAACACACACACTCACCTAGGCCAACACTGCTGTTCTCCAGCAGGTAGCTGAGATGGTCAAACATGGCTTTCTGGTTCTGACGACTGATTCGACAGAAGTAACAGAGAAAACGACAACAGTTGGCCACCATTTTAGGAAAGGTGATTTCCTACAAAATAAACACAGAGATCAGGTCCAGGTTTGTCACACAAAAATCATGCACCAATTGTCTTCTCTTTATAAATCCTATATTGGTGAAGTTTTATTGTCACTATTCATTCAAAATAGTGTCATAATAGTCTCTTTCAGGTAAAAATGTACAAGTTTCAAAACAGCTAGTTTAATGACATTCATTAACCCATTCATTGACAGTACATCTCTATTTAGTTGAGGCTAATACTAAATGACAATAACAAAAGATAAAGCACCAGCTGTTAGTGGTCCCAGTGTTGTGTTGACACCTTTCATTAGTGAAGCCTGTTTTCTGGCTCTGCATACTGCATACTTCATACCTTGGAGTCTCCTCCACTAAGTACGTTGACCATGACCTCCATGACAGTTTCATGCATCCCTAGAGCTCTCATCAGGTTAGGATGTTGGTAGAACACCTTGTTGTTCATGATGTCACTGCAGAGGAAGAGGGACGAGTTAATGGGGTTTTCATTGTTCATGATCAGAATCCTGTGGTTGGTGTGCTTTGCTTCAAAATGAAATTAGATTAGACTGCAGTTTACTGGTTCTTAGAAGGGGAAACAACATATCATGCACATACTATATAGTACATACAATATAAGAAATATTTGTTCACATATTTTTAATAAGTAATCATTTTCAGATTGCTCAGTAGATATTTGTCCAGCTGCCCAGTGCCCTAACAAATGAAAATTCACTATTTGACAACACAGAGAAAAAAGAGGACCAAAGGAAATCTGAAGGAGCCGAACAGATTCATGTGTTCTCACCCCAGCCCTCTGATCATCAGTTTCTCCTCCTCTCTCCCCATACGGACACTCAGCAGAGATCTTATCTGACCCAGAGCAGCCAGAAGGTTGATGGTGTCCTCAATCGATACTGAGTTTATAGTGTAGGTCTTAGGAAGAGCCCGCACCTGGACAAAGACAGATTCATATCTTAAAAACTTATTGCGAGAGTCCACATGTTTGCTCCACTGTCACTGAGACTTTATAATACTGTGAAGATAATAAGAGACTGAGCAGACTCAGTTATCAGTTACCATATGTTAGGAGATAACTGAGAGGAAATCAGAGCAAAGAAGAATTCAATAATCTTTTATATTCATCCTTTAAAGTCTCATGTTAGTGTTACACATAATTGTTGAGGAGAATTTTTTAATAATTTACTCATATCAGTATGATACAGATATTTCTCCTCTCCTTTCTGATGGAGTTTGTACATGAATGCCAATCTCATGTATCAGCAGAGGTTAGAGGGAAACAAGAGTTGGTAAGATTTGGTTTGCATGACATCCAATTACTCTAACAACTTTTAATCTTGGGCTAACTTGTGACGTTAACTGCATTTCCACATCAGATAATTGATAGATATTACACAATACTGTACAAGTTTTCAGATATATCGTTGCAGATATATTGAGGATTACATACAAAGCATGTTTTAATCAAATAATTTGTAGTTGTTGTATTTAAATGTTCAAACTGTTGGCATCCTGCTACTATTGACATTCTTTGGCAAGAGGCTGTATATATGTAAGCCACAAAAGCTGCTCCTGCAGTATAGCAATAGCACGCACACACCTAGCACCTCACAAGTGCGTGCAGTGATACCTTGGTCGGAGTGGTTATGTGGTATGACCTGAGCACTTTGGCCACCAAGGCGCCCTACATCTGTCATATTCTAATTTAACAGTTTAAACAGGCTCTTTGATGGTATGGTGTGTCGATTAAAAGGAACACACACACACACAAAGAGAAACCAACCTGTCCTCCAATACCATCATACTGGCGGTGCAGCAGGACAAACATGGCTCTGACGAGCTCTGGATCCTCAATAACTGACTCCTGAGCCCAGCGGACCATCGTATCTGAAATCAACTGCTGCAACGTACCTGAAGAGACAGAGAGAGGGAGAGGGAGAGAGAGAGTGAGTAAAGGGGTGTTGGGTCTATAATCATGTAATTAACTTCGCTGGGACATATAAGCATATACAGGCTCAGTTAAATGCAAATGAGCTTTTTTGTGAGAGAGAGAGAAGAGAAAGAGAGAGAGAGAGAGAGAGAGAGAGAAGAGAAAGAGAAAGAGAAAGAGACAGAGGGAGAATGAGAAAAAGAGCATACTAGATGAATAAGTACTCTCAGAAGAGGAGGGACTTCAAACAATTTTAATGACAAAAGAAGACCTATCTAAGAATTGTTCCATTATTTGACTTCCCTCTTCAGCATTAAGCCTCTCAGAATTCCATTACTAATCAGGATCTTGTTAAAGCCATTGCAGGAATACAAAACCCATTAATGTGCTGCTAGCTGGAGTTTGTAATGGTTATAACCTCTCAAAATGTCTGATGGAATGTAAAACAAGATTGTAACAAAAGTCAATTAATCAAAGGCTTAATGTGTAGTAGTTGTAGTCTGTCCTGCCGGTAATGAGGTTAAATCATGAGGTCAGTCAAATGTCTGTCTGTCTGTGTTTCAGTTGGTGCAGTGTTCTTACTGGGTTTCCTGTCTTTTTTCTCCTTTGGCAAGTTGGCCATCTTCTTCTTCAGGTAAGCCACTTTCTCCACCAATGACATGAGTCGACCTCGGATGGTGAAGTCACTGTCACCGTCTATCCCTCTCTCCTCGTCCAACTCTATACCTGACAGAATGGACAGATCAGTACACAGTGCCTACTACTTTATGTTGGATATTGCAGTGAATTTGAAAGCTGGGTTGGCTGTGTAAATGAAGCTGACTGGTACTTTACCACAGTGTCTCATCAGGTCCTCATGGAAGTCCAGCAGCTGTTCTCGTATGTATTCAGGACAGGGACACTCTGGCTTCTCGTCCTTAAAGTTAAGCAGCATGTTGATCTGTAAAAACACGTGGGTGTGACTGTTATAGAAGTCTTGTTCATTACATATGTCTCCAGCAACCACTGGGATTACGTAAAAAAAAATCCAACATGGTCATAATTTTTTAGTGCAATGCTAGGAGCCTCCCACCAGTGTATTAGAAAGATGCCATTTGGCATAGGGTGCAATAAGGGCCAAACTACAGACTACAGTTTCACACGCTGTAAGAGGGAGTCTGTTCAATGTACAATTAAATGAAAGGGAAAAAACTTGCCTCGAGTGTTAAAAGACTTTCCAGAATATGTTAATGGTCTTCTATCTATCTTTTATCTTCTATCTATCTATTCTATCTTAATGCCTATAGTCAAAGTATCTACTCATTTTCATCTTTTGTTCTGCTCTACTGTCTGCTAGTCTTCTCTGCTTACATTCTATTTAATGTCCCTTAATTTAATGTTTTATCAATTTCTGTAGAGATCAGACTGCTAGTACTTTCATACACTCTCTACTCTTGGAAGTACAACTTGTCCTTCTGCACTGCTCTGTGGTGTTCCTACCTGTTCCTGTGGAGGAGATCTGAACTCTTTGGTCTTCTTTGCAGTGAGGGCTGCAGACATGTTGAGTGCCAGCATCACCTCATTGTAGCGGAACCGCTGGTTGTCTTGGAGACAGGCCACGAAGTCATCGGAGAAGGCCACCACCGCCTCGATGCGATGACGCACCTGGCAGTCACACAGGTACTGCAGCACATGGCACATCTGCACACGCACACACAAACATACAAAGATTAGACACACAGTCACACATTATGCTGAGCAGGTTATATATTATGATGATAAACTCATGAAGAAAAATATGTAATACGTTTGTAGGATACAGTAAATCCCTGTTTTCAAGCCTCTGTGTCACTGCTATTGCAGAGTCCTTGTAGATTCAATGTACTGCTTAGAAACTGCTAAAACACAGAGGCTAAGAAAATCAAAACTGTGAATCTGTAACTAAGCAGGTGTTATTTGTGTATCTCTTGCCATCAGCTGCTGATATCATTTTTATCGTCTGGTACATGTCTATTTTTGTGTGCAGTGTTAATTTTAGCCAGAATTTGATAGAAGAGTTTTTTCAAACCGAAGTGAAAACACAGATATATTCATATTTGCTTCCTACACATGTGGTACAGCTGTTTGGGAGCACGGTCATATTAACCAGCTTGTCTGCAGCTAAAATTCACTCACTCTCTCTCTGTTGCACATGATACATGCTCTGAAATACAGAAAACTCCTGAAGTCACAGAGAGTTGAGGCAGAGTAGCCGGAGGACATCAGAGGAAATATCTTCTCTATAAAATATGATCCAGATCCAAGTCCTGGTTTCAGCCGCTGTAAATCACCTTGGAATAACGGCAGTGCAAAAGTGAATTGCTCTATGAAATTGTAGGGGCACCTGGTTGAAAAAAACACCTTGCATAATGTTGCTTTAAGGTATTTAAAAGCTTTTGGCAGTGTATAAACACTTAATGACATTTTAATGACTAATTCAAATTTTACCACTATAGTTGAGGTCAAGGAATATATTTATGAAACATTTTTCATCTTCTCATGAAAGGCCGTGTCAAAACCAACCACACTGACAGTAAAGATAACACTAGCTAAGTTTGAATATTAGGCCTGCTATAGCAAGTTAATGAGATCATGTTGTCTTGTTTAATGTCAAGCTGTCATAACAAATGCATCAAACAACTTTGCATTAAAATGTCCGAGTGACACTTAATGACAACAGCCATAAACATTTAAACTCGTCCATGTTCAAGGCAAGTGTTGTTATGTTTTAATGGTGTCATATCAGTCTTATGCAAACTCCTTCAAATAAAGCGTTACTGAAGATCTTTGTTATGTTTTATACAGTCTGTGGTTTAAGTTAAAAAATGTTGAACGATGGCGAATTCCATAAACATTACCGACTGCCTAACAGATAAACAAATGGCAACGAGACAACAAACAGTACATCTGTAAATACACCACTGATGTGAGACAGTAAAACAAGCTGTGAGGGTTCACTGAGGTCACCTGGAGTTTCACAGGCTCTGGTAGCTTCATCTGTAACAGTCCTTCTTTAGGCATGTGCCTTCCACCATCCTCTCCTCTTCCTTCAGTCTCCAGCTCCTTCACCACTTCCAGCTCCTTGTGCGGGTCCTCCTGCCCCTCTCGTCTTTCAGAAAAGACAGACGGTTCGATCAGTCTGAGGATGTTCTTCAGATCTCCATTTTGGAAAACTCCCATGATTAGCATGATGTAGAACAGCTTGATGAGGGGGACGAAGAGAAACTCAGTGCTGCCTCCTATTGGGTCCCGTACGTGCATGCTTCCCTCACGCACTGCCTCTGTCAGCATCTCGATGGTTTTAATTTTCAGTATATCCAAGGGGAATTCAGGGCTGTATTGGAAACAGTCTCCTGAGCCTGATCCATTGTTGCCATTATTACGGTATGATGGTCCGCTCCCACAGACAAAACTCGGGGATGAGAAGTGCATTCTGGGCCTCAGGGAGGTGCTCAGGCCAATGCCTGGCAAGCCGTGTTTCTTCTTCTCATCTGGAAACAGGGTGATGCTCTTGGTTTCATCTGTCATTGGAACAATGTACTCATTGTTCATCATGAGGCGAGCCGTGGCGTAGCTGCTCAGGTGGATGTCGATGAGGAGGTCGTAGTAGCCGGCACGAAGCAAACCTGTTGGTGAGAGACAGGCAGAAAGACATTAATGTAATTGTGTGATTAGGGGCAGCTGAGAGAGAGTGACAAATATGCATAATAATACTTGATAGTACTTTTGTACTTAAAGGTTATGCAGAGCTAAACTGACAATCAATGTATCCTACTAACAAGTATTGTGTGTATATCAAAGCCAGATGTATTTTATTGCACCACAGAGCTCCATTGTCCAAATGCAGTATTTCCACTTTTCAAGTAATATTTGTTGTGAGTGTGTGTGTGTGTGTGTTACCTGGCATGTATTTATTCTCTATAGCCTGTAGGAGCTNGTGTGTGTGTGTGTGTGTTACCTGGCATGTATTTATTCTCTATAGCCTGTAGGAGCTGTGACTCGTCTACGTGGGAGCAGAGGGCATGTGCCACTCGGTTGTTTCCCAGAGCACAGATTGCAGAGTACAGTCTGAGGGTATGGTAGTGAAACTTTAATAAGTCCCTCTGCTCCGACAGCTCCAGGACGTCCACCGACCTAGACAATACACAACAAGATACTGCATGAGAAATGAGAGATCAGGAGGAGAAAAGGTGTGTGTGTGTGTGTGTGTGTGTGTGTGTGTGTGTGTGTGTGTGTGTGTGTGTGTGTTCGTGTGTGTGTGTGTTTGTAGTTGTGAGTTTTCCACCTGTTCTCCTCAGGTATGTGCAGAGACATGAACCGCAGAGGTTCGTTACACTGGACCAGCCAGCCGTGTCGGTCATTCACTCTGGATGCTGCCACCTTGAAAAAACAAAAACAAACAAGAAACCAAGTAAGATGAATTCAAGACAGAAGCTGCCCCATCTGTGACACTCTTCATATTCCTTAAGAACTGTCAGTCTTTAGACCACTTTGTTCTATACAATGCACAATTAGTAAGTTAAAAATAAGTCTACATTTCTCTGCTGTTGACCTCAACAAAGGAAGCAAAAAAAGTCCCAAAAATTCAAAGCTTCTATAAATAAGCAGGAAGTTATTACCTTGAGGAAGTGGTTGGGAACACGACTCCATAATACAGGAGTGAGAAACTGCACATGCAGCCGTGGAGGACACTGAGGAACTGGGTTCTTCCTCTCACTCTTAAACAGACCAGCTGACAGAGGCATCACATTCTGGCAAAAAACAAACCAAACAAAAAAAACATGTTGACGATGATAAAACATCACACAAGATGAAGCTGGGCAGACCAAAGAGGACACTGTGGACATATTCAGACTCATCATGCAGCTTGTATAGAAACCAAGTGTTGTTGTTGTTGTTTTTTTTTTTACCTTAGTGTTCATTAGTCTCATTATGTATGAGACACAATTACATCCCAAACTGACCTCACGTGAGAGGATGTATGGTGGTCATGAATAAAGGATTACTCCACTGTTTCAGAGTATTGTGCTTAATGTAGGCAGAGAATTTAAAGACACAGGTTTGTTGTTCTCATTCTTTTTGTTAATTTTGTTGATGCAAGCTCCCTCTTCTGGCACAGAGTGCAATAAAACAGACATTAGCCCAGAAGGATCTCACAAACTCTAAAGAGGAAACTGTAGCAGGAGGATTCAAATAACAAGCGTTGACAAAAAAAATCTAAGCAATTTTATGTGTTTGCTTTTCCACAAAAATTTCAAGCTCTCCAACTGTGCACCAATAGACGGCTTTAATTATGAAGCGCAATATGAAATGTGGGTCTACTACTGAGGTTAGAACCAACCTGCAAAACCTGATGGGAATTCAGAATTGGAAGAAGCTGAAACAGCACTATTGTTATTTCATTTTGATGAGGAAGCTGTTTGTGTGTTTGTGTGTCCTTCTCACCTTTAGGCGCCCCAGTTCAAACTGGAAGACATTGGGGCTGGTGGCCTTGGCAAAGACTGCTGGGAACAGCTTCGTACTGGGCTCCACCTGTGGAGAGGAGAGAGTGCTTAGCTACTTATGTCCATCCAAAATCACAAGAAGGCATTCATTATCTGCAGTCAAAATCAAGTTAAATTGATTTGACAAATGATTTCTTAAATGTATTGCTAGTGTTGTTGTTTTTTATAGCAAGGAAACATTTTTTTAAATGGCTCTTTTAGAGTCTAAGCCTCTGAGTGGGTGTGTAAATGTACAACATTAGTAAGCAGGGGCACAAAGGGACAAACAAACTTGTGCTGGTAACTGTAACTTATAAGCCAAGAACAGACAAGGTTGGTTAGCGGTGGTGATGAAGCTGCACGTGTCAAGATCAATCAATGTGAAGTTTTCAAGCTGTTCAATGTACTGTAGTACTAGCTTTTTTTTATGTTATGCTTGTTTGGTTCCGTGTTGAGTGAGACATGACAAACTAGACAAAGCTAATGTGGGTTGTTCAAAGTCTGTGGCTATTCTGATTCTTAATTAGCAGCCAGTGACCAAAGGGTAACCAAAGCTAACTGCTTTATGCAAGTAGAGCTTAAAATAAAATGATTTGATTGGCTATTTAAAAAGAAGTTCATAAGAAGCAAAATGAATGGAAGTGCAGATGTAGGATGACAAAAAATATCAGGAAAGGAGAAGCTGGTACCTGTAACACTATATCAAATATTTACCTGGTAGTATGTGCTGAGTTCTTTGCCATTGGCTGTGAAGGTGAGCAGTCCGTTTGTTGTGTCAACCAAACAGCCGATCTCTAAGCCGTTGTTGTTCCTTCCCTGACCGGGACTGGTGTTCTCTCCGGCCCACACCATGTAACAGTTACTGCGCTTTATACTGAAGAACACACAGGCACATCGTGTGACTGAAATGATGTTGCTTTAAGTTAGAATGACAACCTGCAGCCTTCATGACACATCCTGCCAATCCCTGGTCAACATAAAAATATACACATATTAGAATTAATGAAGGTATGGCTTGGCTTTAGCACGACTAACCTCTCATGAACTTTGCCCTTCTCGTCTCCCAGGGTGACAGTGACAGTTCGGACATTGTGCAAGTCGAAGCCTGGGTCATACTGATGGAAGTCAGAGGTTACCCAGCCCACCCAAACACTGCTGGGCTCCTGACCAGGGAAGATCCGCACTGAGTAGTAGTGCTGTACAAAAAGAGGTGCAATCAAGTTTAACTGCGTTGCCTTTGATCACAGTTATTTCCCAATGGGTTTCACAACTGTACATTATGGGTCTAAGAAGACTTGGGTGAACACTCGTATCAGGTGCAGGGGGTAAACATTATTTAGTCCTGAATGAGTTTAAAATCAAACACTTTTTTGGATGTATTGTATTCAGAATATATCAATATCAGCCTGAGGAGCTACTCCTCATCAATAACATGTACTATGTATTGAATGTGAGTGTTTGTGGATTTGATTTTGTATGTGCACTGTCTTACAGTAGAGGCTTGCATGAGGAATTCGTATTCATCTCTGTCATCCGCCATCACCTCCTCTGACAAACGAGCAGATGACGGACAGCTGTTGTCCGGCTTATTTCTCTTCAACATGAACCTGGTAGATCAGGTGGTTGGTTTAGGTGATGACAGAGGATATGATAGAAGGGTAAAAAATACCAGAGTGCACAAGTTTGATATGGATGACAGACAGATTTTCTTTCATACAGTTGAATCTTTACTGTCAATATGAGAAAATGGAGGGCTGACCTCTGCTTGAGCTTGGAGGGCTTCTCCTGGTTATAATCTTTGTGGTTGTTGAATTCATCTCTCTCAGGTCCATTAGGACCATTGTGACCATGAGACGTCTTCATCAGGACCTCAAAGTCTGACACAGTTTCAAAGTCCTCCAGTTCCTGCAGAAACAGACGGTGAACACACCACACATATTCTCGATCATATACCCAACCCTACTAAACACACATGTAAGCAGTAAATGGTAACATGGAGAACTCTCCTATAATATGATTAAACAGCTGAAATACATGTACGAAAATGTACAGTATGTAGTTTCAAGATACCATGCAGCAGTTAGTGTTAAGTACATGTCATCGATGTGGTACTATTACCCTCTTTGGTGAGAAGAGACTCTCGCTGGCTGGGGACCTGGAGAAGGATTCTGAACACTCTATGGGCATGCTCAGTCTGTAGAAGGTAATGTCGGTGTAACTGTTCTGTGAGCCAAATGACCTCTGGGTGACCCTTAGGCATGGACACGACTCCACTGTTCCATCTATCCTTGTCACCTGAAAAAGAAGGAAAAATCAAAAAACATTAGTTTTGCCTTTACTGACAGAATAGTATGCTACAGTCAGCCTGACTTGATGAGGCAGCTAAAGCTCAGGAGGTAGAGCAGTTGTTAACCAATCAGAGGGTTGGTGGTTCAGTCCGTGTCCCCTGTCTATGTGTCAAAGTGTCCTTGGGCTAGATACTGAAGCACAAATTGCCCCTGATGGCTGTTCCATCAACATGTAATTGTAAGTTGCTTTGGATAAAAGTGTCTGCTAAATGAAACTATAGAATCGAAGTCTTCTTTTCAGTAGTTTATTGAACAGTTTGGGGAAAAAAACATATAAGGCAAAGTATCATTTAAAAAAGGCCTGAAATGTGTCTGAAGGGATTCAATTTCATCCCAATTCCATTAAAAGCTCTACCAAAAATCTACAATAACATAAAGCAACTACCAAGTGTTAACTATATGATCCCGAGTGTGTACTACAGGTGGCTCCCCTCACCTCTATGTGTTGGTGGTTGGTGGGGACAGGAACAAACTGAGGCAGTCTCTTGCTGAGCCACATGGTGACGTCCCGGTTCATGTTGACGGCGAATGGTTCGTAGCCTTCCTGCAGGCCGCAGATGGTGAAGTACTTCAGAGTGCTGACGTCTTTACCAAAGTTCATCCTTCCCACCTGACACACACCCAGACTGCACACTGGGATAAAACCTGGAGATGGACAGAAGAAATCAAATATGACAAATATGAAGATGAGGTTTTCCGTGTTTACCACCTGTCACACTATGCATAGAGGAACTATTTAATGAATCAGGCTGGGCGAATGTCCTTTAATCTTTGAAATGTTATGACAAAACCGCAGAGGCCTTACATCAAGGGGGGCAGATTTACTGAGACAAGACTACTACAAAACTACTAAGCTTTCACATTATTGATAACAAGCAGGCAGTGACCTCCTTGACTCTTATTTCAAAGGGTTTACAGCAGGACCAGGAGGATTCAAACTGTTCTTCAGTATACTGGGGATCCTTGTATGATTTACTTTGTAGCCTTGTAACTAATGTTAGAGCACACAGTGCGTGTTTGAATGCGAATTGTCAGTAATGGCACAGACCTCCACCAACTTCAAAGTCCTTGAAGGCCAGTTCAGATCCAGAGTCATCCAGCAGCACTTCTCCATTAAGTGTGAACATCATGGTGTGTTCGTTCAGATCCACCATGCAGCCAACCACATCCCCCGTCTGCCAGGCACGCCCAAAGTGCTCGTTACCCTGGTGCCAGCGCTGGACCTAAAAAAAAAAAGAAAGAAAGAAAGAAAAAGTCCCCATCTATAAATAATTTGAACAATAATTTAAAAAAAGAAAAGTTCTACCGCAGTGCCAAGAAACTCAAAAAATGGTATGTGTTGCACAAAGAGAAATTCAGCCACCTTGAAGCCATCAAAGACAAAAGCCTGGTCGTCAGATCCCAGCTCCTGGTCTGGGAGGCATCCTGGCCTGGCCCAGCCCACCCTCATCTCTCCTGCTGTTAATACCTGTAAGAGAAGCAGGAATAGGTTAATATGCAGTTCAGGAACTGTAAAACACTGACAGTTAAGGCTCAGTGTGATAGCTTGGCAATAGATGCACCCGAAAGTCAGGTGCAGTTTTAGGGACATTTGACATTAAACAAGTATATTGCACTTGGGATCCTAGTATTTCAAAATTTATTTACTTTATTATTTTCTTATAGAGTAAGTCATCACAGTCAGATTTAACATTTGTATCTGCCAGTGGCTAATAAACCTAAGAGCAATACTAAAATATCTCTTCTTACCTCCAGCTCAAAGTACCACTTCCCTGCATTAACACAGTAGGTTTTCTCTGCTCTGAAAATGCGGAACCTCTCAGCAGACATGTTGCTGAGGTCAGATTGAGCTGCTGGATGACAGGCGGCGGCGAGGAAGAGAGAGGACATAAATCTTTCAAATATGAAAAACATTCCTAAAAATTACAAGTCATTGAATACAGCGAAAGAGTGAGGATAGACATTGTACCATGATCCTGGTCAGGAGCTTCCAGGTTGTAGCCATATCCCAGCAGAGTCCTGACGGCCTCTCTCAGACTGTCTTTGTTGGACTTCTTGGTTCTCTCATCCAGCAGAACATAGGGGACCAGACGAGGGTTTCTACGATTCTTCACATCCTGAGAAGAGACAGAGGACGGCAGAATAAAAAGTAAATAACCAATAGCTCTATTGAAATGCAGAGCTGGGTGGGAAAAGGGAAAGAATCGCGCTTGCCCCAACCTCATTACCATCACTGAGCTGCCATTGAGCAGGGCAATCCCTTTTAGCTCTAGTAGAGCAGCATGAGAAGACATTTGTGTTTTGTGTATGGAGACAGTTTAGCTTTAGATAAATGGCTGAACTGGGCAAAGCCTTCTATCTCTAGCATTGTACACTGTACTGAGTCACTCATAGTACTGCCAAATAGTGATATTACCTCTAAAACCAAGCAACCTACATTCTGGGTTACAGTTTAAAGATGCTTGGTGCTCACTCGTTATGCAGCACCCTCTGCCTGTCCAGAGGATGAGTGGATGTCTGACTCTGGCTGCACCTGTCATCAATAGTTTAAATATGCTCATGTGCTCTTTTCTCTTGTCCGGCTTTTCAAAAGCTGGATACCTGAAATTTGTTGTCCCCGTGTAAATGCGCTGTTTTTATCCGTGAGAATGTGACTGTCACAGCATATTTTGCACCACATCTCTACCTGGTTGTCATTTGTCTGGAGGCAGTTTATCTCATGAAGGCACTTTTCAGCCAAAACACGTTTTTCACTTTCTGGTTCAGTTTCTTTGTAGGTGGCTGAACACATTACTTAAAGCGGCTTGCTTCTTGGACATTTTGATAAATGAAAGCAAATCCTAAAACCAGAGAAATAGGCTAATGAAGGCTAGTTGCAACTTAAGCTAACTATTTGCTGGATTTAATGTCTTGCTAACATGGGGGGAAAGTAATCCAGAAAGACAGCTAATAATTAATGAACACACTAGTCATCATCATTGCTATCTTACCAGAGATGTATTGAGAAAATCTTACTCCAGTTAGTAAACATGTCTGTGTCCCAAAAAAATCCAAAAACGTACGTATGCTAAGATGCTAACGCACTTCCCTCCATGTTTTCTGCTGCACATCGGTTTTTTTTTTTTTTTTTACCACACACCAAGTTATGTGCACCCCTGGATATACAAAACTATAAGAACCCATATACAAGTACAAACACAGATATATGTATCACATCATATATGTATCAATATGTATCACAGTCTCCAACCTGTTGGATGCCATAGGTCCAGCCCTGGCGGATGCGGTCTCGTGCCCACACGTTGTGTGCATTCTCAGCCAGTTTGTCCACCATGGCTTCCTGGGTGGAGGTCAGTTTGATGTGACTCAGGTCCAGAGGAGCAGGTTTATAACCACTGGACAACTCATAGCTGCACAGATAGAGTTGAATCACTGAATCGTTAGCTAGCCAGCTGCTCAACAACCTTCATGTACTGATGTCTAAGAGTGTTTGTTGCTCTGGTCATCTACATATCATTTTTGTTCTGACCTCTTAATCATCTCATGAAATGTCCCATTGTCCCTATCACATCATGTCATCCTACATCCGAACCTTGTTGAGTTGTGACATTATATATCTTTTACTTTACATTATCTTTTATCTTTCACTGATGCTTGGTTGAGATCACTTACGTCGGTGACAGTTCCACACTCTTTACTTTCTCCACAGCATGCTCATCTGCTAGACCAACATGGCAACCCAAGGCCAAGAGAGTTCTGTCACACAAAAAAACACACATGATCAAACACGTTATGAAGTGTTCAGGTGTCTGCTGTTACCCAAACATCATCCATACTACTACTTACCAGGGGCGAGCGGTCATAATAAGCTATAAATGCAGTGCATGCCCAAGCCCTTCAATAAAATAATTGAAAATATTCATCTGTCAGTGTGTTCTATGATGCAATATCTTAGTTCTACTGTCTTGGTCTGAAATTCCTGCCTTATCTATCCTGTTTTGTTTGCGAAAAGCTGGAAAGCTGACAGCTTGTTTCGCGCATGCGCACTGCGATATTGAGTAGTACCCGCACTCGAGGCTGTGTTTACTGTACATGAGCATTTTGAATGGCAAAAAAGCTGTCAGTGAAGCAGCTTATCTGCCAACGCGCATGCTCATAACTGGATTCACTTCAAAACTCTGAGTGTGAGAGTGTCTATTAAAATCGCATTGATGTACTAGTTAGAAAACGGAGCCCCGGAGGTATACAGAGCCCCAGAGGCTTCTCACTATGATATAGCGAGGGAGCGCTTTATTTATCCCGGTCCCTCACTATAACATAGCGTGGAGGGAACGCTTTATTTATCCCGGTCCCTCACTATAACATAGCGTGGAGGGAGCGCTTTATTTATCCCGGTCCCTCACTATAACATAGCGTGGAGGGAACGCTTTATTTATCCCGGTCCCTCTCTATAACATAGCGTGGAGGGAGCGCTTTATTAACGCGCACCCACACTATAGAAGGCGGCCCTCGCCTTAATAAAATATTCTGCAACCTGACACCTCCGGGGTACCGTAAAAAACATACGACGTGTTTTAATTAATAAATAAATAGCCAACAATTGGGCGCTGGCTGTAGTTCACACTTCAGCATGACCACTGTAACAGGTCACCGCTGCTACTTACTACATAGGAACTTAATTGGTGAGTCTGCCTAGTCCACAGAAAGACATGGTATTGTAATGTAATGTACAGTACGAGGGTTTAAAAGTGTCACAGATTAATATCTGATCTGAATGTCCGATGTGGCTGCACTGCACTGATGCATTACTTGAGAGTCTCTAGCGACATCTGTAAGTTGTAGCTTCGTTCTTGTTCAGGAAGCTTGGAGAACTCCACCAGACAGGGGTGCTGCCGCTTGTTATCATCTCGCACCTGAAACACATGCACACACAAAGGTTAGACAGAAAGGGAACCTGCTGCTTGGCTCCTGTTGATCTCAGGACACAGAGAACCTGTGGAAACCTGAATGCATGGAGGCATAAACTTAGTACTAGGCCCAACTAATGACTGGGCAACAAGTGATCACCCTCTTGTGACTGTAGCTGTGGCAAAGTCCAAATATAAGCGAGTGAGTCAGATCGCCCTCACACTGCAACCAGCACTGAGCCACAGGTCTGCCACCTGAGCATTCAGGCAAACACAGAATCTGAGAGAGGCAACTGTGACAATTCCAAAAGGTGACGTTGCCCCATTGCAGAGTGAAGAGATAACGTTTGTATGTCACAGACTTGTGTGGCTCCACCGCTCTTCGTGCATTAAATTGACACTCGGTGATAAGTCCATTTCTTTGAAGTGAATTGAACTGAATTAAAGATGTGTTGCTGTTCAGTTATGTCTATAGTTCAGTTCTCTTTTCAGACATGGAATACATAATATTTCTGTTTCATCAAGGTGTTAAAGTGATGGCTCATTCAAACATGAGGCCAACATGTTAAATTCCCATTAGATCTATGGAAAGAGGAGCTTGTCTGAAAGGACTCTTCAATGTGGTGCATATACAGTACTGAGCTATTTGTCTGATACTTACTGCACCGTAGGTCCAGCCCAGTTCTATCTTGTTCATCACCCAAAGTTCATGGATATTTTCTGCAAGCTTCTCCCTGATCCTCTCCAAGTGAGGCGGCAGCACAATCTACACACAAACACAGACAAACAATTTATTCATTAACTGCTTCAGAAATTGTTCTTCTGTTGTCATTGTTGTTTTGAACAGACAGAAAGAAAGACTGTCATGAAAGTTGGCATGAAATAAGACATTCACTGGGATAGGTTGAATTGAAACTTCAAAATGTTGGAAAAGGCCATTTTGAAATAAAAACTGAAAAATAGGTTTTAATATATAAAAGGTAAAAATGTATTGGTTTATTTGACAATTTCATGGTTATATCACACAGCATATTGTGTCTGTGTTCTTTGGCAATAACTCATTTGAAAGTGACCCTCTTCTAAGCTAGCAATGACCCTGATAGTCGTCTCTACCTGGCTGGTGTCCACAGGTGTGGGGGTGAATGCTGCCTGGCTCAAGGTGACAGTAGGTCCCAGCAGGTCTCTGGCTGCAGTCTGGTCCTGACTGGGCTCCAGCTTCAGCTTCTCCCTGGGCAACACGGCCTCGTAGCACGGCGCATAACCCGGAGGAGGGAGGAATTTAAACTCCCCGTGACGACCCCCGAGGAGGAAACGCACCCTGGGGGGTGACAGATGACAGGCGCAGGAGAGAGATTATGGTTTACAGGGTATGATTTCAAGTCTATACCACTTCAAACAGAGAGAGATAGTTAGCTGGCATTAGACTTTTTTTTATCAGCATGACTGGTCAGATGTGAGCTCTTTGGACAGTCACACCGGGGTAGTTATTTAGGTTAAAAACATATAGGTGAAAATACATTTTAATAGGCACAAATGAAACTAACCAAAGTGCAATTATGCAATAAATGTATTTTCTTTTTTGCTGTTGTTCTATTCACATACTAATTATAAAATATAGTCCATTTTATTATTACTGCATTTCTATTTTGGCAGTCTGATTTACAGTGCATATTCAAATCAACATGCAATGCTGTGTATTTTAGCAAGAAAAAAGCTAATCCAGTTTACATCTGGTCAGTCACTCAAAGAGCCTGTGGTGGGTTATTTTTACATAGTATAACTTGCACAGCAAAAAAATGAATGCATTTTTTTGGCCTCTCAGTGTGACAGAGGGTGATTCTGTTGTTCTGCATTCACCACCATTTTGAAACTTCAGTGTCTATGTGTTTAATGGTCAGGCAAAGTAAACTTTCATTTTGTGTGAACTGCTTTCAGAGAAGCACTTACTTGACTCCAGCAGAGAAGCTGGCCACAGGGAAGAAAAGGCCATCGGAGTTGAAGTTTTCAAACATGCCCTGAACCGGCTGGCCGTTGATTCTGAAGGAGATGCTGGGCACACTGAGGTCCAGGCAGCAGCTCACCACATCCTCTGCTCTTAGAAGGTGCTGATTGGGTGAGTTAACCGTCCGTGCAATGCAGCCTGCACAGTGAGCACAGAGCTTAACTTTAGTCTGCAAAATTTGAACAGCTATACTTTGAATCTACCAATGAATAATATTAAAGGATATGCAGGATATGTTGTCACATTATGTGAAAATGTGTAGAGTAGCTTGTCCTAACCAAGTGGCAACCTCCGGTGCTGAAAAATGAAGCCAATGCAGAAGTGCAAAAAAGCTGCAGTTCCTCTAATAACCGCTAGAGCAGGCCGCATAAGGGAGTCAATTACATTTGAGCCCCATGTTAAAATGTCCGATTTTAC